>OMNW01001481.1:14308-34781 GCA_900303245.1 Selene dorsalis | reverse complement strand
ATGTCTAAATATATATATATATATATATATATATACTGAACATACCTAAACAATTAATTGAGAGTCCAAAATGTTTTTATTACCCCTCTTGTTTCCTGTCATTTTGACTTTAGAAATGAAGAAAAGTCTCAGAGGAGCTTTAATGTGATGCAAAAATCTTCATCTTTTCATGCCTCCTAACAGAATTAGGGCTGTAGGATGTAATCACCAATCTGCTATTTATTCATTTGCCAATTATTTTTATTTATCTATTGTTTCTCCTCTTAATTCCCAGATAATCATTAAAAAAATGCTTGTTTTAAACGTTGTTGTTGAAGTCCTACTGCTGCAGCTCTAATTGCCGTGTTGATTTTCTTTTCTCTTTCTCAGTTGCACTAAACTTTTATAACTTTTTAATAGCTTACTATAACACAGAGGCAAAGGTTACACAAGTTTACTTAAAGAAATACAAGATGCAAATCTGTTTTTCAGCTAGAACTATACAATCTATTATGTTTACAGAATAGCCAATTTGAAACAGTTCAGTCATTCCACAGGAGGAAAATTAGAAAAAAAGAAGTCTTAACAGTTTTCTTACAGTCTTCTAATTTTGGAAATTCCTCTGAGACGGAAAGTTGAAGAAACCCTGCAGCTTGTAGTCTAGGTTACTGTGTTTCCAGCTGCAGTGTGTGTGTGTGTGTGTGTGTGTGTGTGTGTGTGTGTGTGTGTGTGTGTGTGTGTGTGTGTGTGTGGAGATTTAGGGACACTGTAGGACACTGAACAAAAACTGTGAGAAATGCTTCAGTGCCTCAGTACTACTGGGTCTGTATGCAGTATGGATATGTATGGAGAGAAAAGTGCGCATGTAGGTGTATAGTACTTATTTCCAGACTACTCATCCTACTCTTTTCTAAAAAGAAAACAACAAAATTGATCACACATGTATGCTGTGTGAGAGCACAGGCCACAGCCAGCTCAATGTTGTCAAAAGAAAGACAAGGAATATGTGAAGAGTGTAGGAGTGTGCCTTTTTGCACAGCCAAGCCAATGGACTTTTGTTCCTTTTTGTAGTTAATTGCTGAATTGCACACAAGCTATCTTTTTGGTTTTTTTTCACTACAGGAGTTGAAAGTGTGCATTTACATTAAACAAACATTGCACTGTCTCAGCTTTGCTGTTTGAACATTGTCTGGGTTTAGCGTTAACTGATTTGTATAAACTATAGTAGTCTACCCAGCTACAATCCCCTGCCAATTATGTAGAGTAATCAGACACCTTCACCTTTTTTTCAATATGTTGCAGCCTATGTTAAATTAATTTGAATTAACCTTTTCCCCCTTCATCGATCTGGAAAAATTGTGCTTTGTCACAATATTCTATCAGGACCAAGAAGAAACTTTTTTTTTTTTTTACCAAGCTTTAAACCTATCTGCATTAAGCATCAAGCTTCTCACACCTGGATTTGGGGATTTTCTGCCATTCTTTTCTGCAGATCCTCTCAAGCTCAGTCAGGTTGAATGGGGACTGTCAGTGGACATTTACAGGTCTCTCAGAGATGTCGGATAGGAAGTCAAGGCTCTGGCTGGGCCACTCAAGGACATTCACAGGTATCCTTTTAACGAGCTGGTTGGGAAGGAGAGTAAAACTATTAGACTTTTGCTCATACACTACAGAAGAGGTCGTCATAGCAACGTCCCAGCTTCACAGCAAGATTATTACAGTGTGCTGGGGAATGAGTGAAAATTACAAGATCTGCTTAAGTAGAGCACGATGCTGTCACCACCATGCTCCACTGTTGGGACAGTATATGGCAGGTGGCTGGTTTACTCTAAACATGACACTTAGAATTGAGGCCAAACAGTTCCAACTTGGTTTTGTAAGGCCAGAGAGTTTTTTTTTAATCCTTTAGGTGTTCTTTTTTTTTTTTTTGCAAACTTTCACTGCAGAGAGGCTTCTGTCTGGGCACTCAAATTTAAAGCCCAGATTGGTGCTGCAGCATTGGTTGTCCCTCTGGAAGTTGGCCAGCTCTAGGAAGAGTCCAGATTGTTCTTTCTCACACTTCTTTTTTTTAAGAATTATAGAGCAGTTCATGTCGTTCTGTTCCCTGAAGGCCATCATCAGATCCCTGTACTCCACTTCCTGCCAGTCCGCGATACACACCACAATAGCTCTGTCATCCTAGGATTTCTGAATGTCAGACAACACAGTGTTGAAGAGAAAGTCTGCCATATACAAGGTAAACAGGAATGGAGTTAGAACAGCTCCCTGCGGAGCCCGAGTGCTGTCCACCACTATCATTGAAACACAGTCATCCAGCCTGATCCGTCCACTCTCAGCTTTGAGCTTATCTTTGGGAATGAAGGGGCAGATGGTCTGACATGAACTTGAAAAATCAAAGAACATAATTGTCACGTAACCCAGCTGATCCAAACAGAAGTATGTAAAGAATCACTCTATCCCTTGGAGTCTGGTGGATGTTCAACCTGTGACCTCAGAAGGTGAAGAATCAGCTTCCCCAGGGTCTTCATGACATGTGATGTGAGGCCAACAGTCCGTGGTCGTTCGTCTCAGCCAGGTACTCTAGGACCAGGACCCTGTTTGTAGACTTAAGTCAAAGATCCTTGACCTGCTGACCTGCACACTGTTGCTCTGTAAGAGGAGGAAACCAAACACATAGAAAACATGCAAACTCCAATCAATGGCAGTTCATATTACAGCTGTTCATACCAATTTTACATATGAACAGTTGCATCTTGAAATAATCTATTTACACAATAACCATCTGTCTATTTGTACTCATATGGAATTCTAAATGTAAAATATGTAGGAACATCTCCCAGTGAAAAAAAACATCTCATGAATTTGAGAGAAATGGCCTCTGTTCAGAGTTTGCATGTTCTCCATCTTTACGTGGGTTTCCTCCTCCTACAGAGCAATAAGGTGCAGGTCAGTAGCAGATCTAAACCACCTATAGATGTCAGTGTTAGTTTTATTTCAGACCAAATGCTACAGTGTTTTCTAATTTCTACAGAAAATACGAAGGTGAGTCACCAGTAAGAATCCAAGCAGAAAATATTAACCAAAACTCTTTTGACTAAAAAAGCCATTATGTAAATGCCCAAAACACTGTAGCTTTATTCTTTAATAAGACCTTGATTTCATCTTAATATAAATGATTAAACAAAACAGAGGTGGACTCAAGTCTGTTGGACAATACAAAGCTTTGACAACAGACTCTCAGATCAACGCCTCTGCAGTGATGGCTGAATTACCTAATGAATAAAAAACAAGAAACTAGAGAGCTGTTCTCATGAATGCACATTAAAAAAGTAAAACAGGCTCCTCCAGTGAAACTCAAAACTATGAATGAATCAGACTGCAGCTGGCGTATAGTATCTGTAATTGAATTCATTTCTGGAGCAGACAGCTGCAGAACATACTTGTCAAAAAATGTGTTTAGCTGTTTTCTGATGAATGATGGAGATATTGAGATGGAGCGATCCAATATATCCATGATCCACAAACAACTGCCCATTCATCCGGTAATAGCTGCCTCATAATTGTTTGTTTCTGCCTTTTAAAGAGAAGAGCACCACTTTGTTGAGTATGTAGAGATGATTCAGATACAGAGACTTGACAGTATAAAAACTGCTTTGATCATAGTTGCGTTGATGATAATGGGGAAAAGATGATATTTGGTTACAAAGGACCATGGATGGCACTGCAGAATGGCTGGACATTAATGATGTAGCTTTGTGTTGTCGTGCTTCGTGATTGGATCTTGAAAACATTCAATGCTTATATAATTCCTGGTTGAATTATAGCAGAGATAGCAGGGGTTTCTGGACTGCAGGTGTGCGGTTAGGCTGGACCAAGAGGAGAGACTGTTGTGTTGTACAATGTAGTTTGTGCTATTTAGCTCAAAAAAGTGTATCAATAGTGCCACCACATGGAAAGGCCTGAAAGATTCTAATGGCTGTGTGCAAGCCAACATTTCCCCCTGAAACACATAACTTCTAGTTTTAGATTTAAACTGAGACTAATAAAGAAGTTGATGTATGAAGTGGGATTAAAGTGTCAGCTTTAAATTTAGCTGATTCTTTTTTTTTCCCTTGATTTTAATAATAGAGTGAGGAGACACCAAAGAAATATAAGACCATGAGCTTTATATATTGAATTCAAACTATAGCAGCAGACAATATAGACATTAAGAAAAAGAAATGCAATTGTGTGAATAATTTAACAGTAGTTTGACAAGGTGCAGGTAATGCTGTACAGGAAGCAGCTTTACTTTGGAAATATTGATGCAATATAGAAAACAGTGGTTCAGCACTGCCAGCGGCTTTTGAGTCTTTGAAACACTCTATTACAGTTCTTAGTGTCTTGATTCAGTGCATTTTCATCCATTTCCATATAATGTGCCCATCAGTGAGGACAGTTTTAGCACAGCATCACCTCCCACAGAGCTTTTGAGTCAGCACAGTCCCCGGCCGTAACAATGCAGTTGGTCTCCGAACTGGTTGCAAACCAAAGCCAAGTAAGTCAAACATGCCACAGTCATGCCAGAAGTTTGGTTAGAGGAGCTCATCTGGTGCTCCTCCTCAGGCTCTCCACTGTCTGCAGGAAGGAGCGCTGGGCCTGGTCCTCCTCCAGGGTGGAGCAGTCCTCCTCCTCCTCCTCGATGATGCCACACTGCACACAGCGGAGGCGTGGCTCTCGTTGCCCGGCTCTGCAGACGCAAGCCGTGGCCAGAGACTGAGGGAACTCCTCCATCACCAAAGGCAGCAGATGGGCAGGGAGCGTGTCCATGCTGGTCGCCATGGTTGATCGGTGGCCTCAAATGTGAGGATGATGAGCTGGAGACAGTGATGTAGATGAAGGTTTCTGGTGCAGGCCTATCTGATCAGCTGTCTCCTCTGCTTTGGGACGGATGATGCAAAAAAGAAAATAAAGAATGACAATAATCAGTGGGAGCTGTTTAATATTCAGTCCTGAGGGTTTTGCTTGATGAGAGATGATTTGAGAGATCCTGTTATTCCAATGTGCTCTTCGCTCTGCAACTCTGCGTGCGGGTGTGTGAGTGAGTGTGATCGAGCCGTGGACTTCAGCACCACCGAGCTCTTCCTTATATACATCTCTGCCAGCCCACTCGTTTCTTCCTTTGGGCATCCCTCCGCACACAGAGCCCTTCTCCCCTCCTACATTCTCAGTGATGACACATTTCCGCAGCTTCCATACCAGTGCACCGGAATAATCTCTCAGAAACTGTTGGCATGGGAACTGGATGGTGATGTTTAGGAGGGAGAGAGGAGGCAGAACGTGAAAAGGCAACACATTTGTGTGGACTGGGAAAATGGCAAAAACTGGTAAAAGTCACTCAAGGAAGTTATGTGAGTTTATGGGTGGGTTGTAAAAGGATTAAACATCAAACATGGGAGTTTTATTACACAAAGGAGTTTGAGGACTTTTTCAGCGCAACTGTTTGGCACAAGTACATTTTCCCACATTCTGCACTTTTAAAATGTGCTACTCAACTCCACACTCGGTCATATTTTATTTCATTACAGATCCAAATGAAATCAAAACTATTTCTACTCTCTTATCAGACTTTAGAATAAAACACGTTCAAATTCAGCCACAACACAAATGTGAGGATAACTCAAGAAAGCTGCACAGTCAGGTGGCTGGTTGATTTTATTTCAAAAGCATATTTATTGTAGGCTGGAAGGACAAATACAATACAGATTTCCAGAGTCAGGACATAACAATGACATCCAGATTTTCTCATTTGCTTTTGCTGCTTTCACCTAAACAACATGCTTCCCAGGTATTAGGAACGTTCCTAATGCTACTGCCCTTGAGAGAAGCAGCGGCCCTGAATTTGGTCCCCAGCTGCTGCACCTACAGTCAGTACAGGTGAAAAATGTTCCATTTCCATTAGGATTAATACAGTCCAACTTACAGCTGATGTCTGAGCCAGAACATGTTAAATATGAGACTGACAGATTGTACAAACATGGAGTTTTCAGAGAGAAGAAAGACAAAGACAATTGACAGAGATTTTACATTATCTCATTGACTTTGTCTCATCTGAACACAGGTTTTGGTTTTAAAGGTCCCATATTGTACAATTTGATATTTCCATGTTTCTTTTTTACATTATACAGTAGGTCTAGATTCTAAATTCATACAGTGAAAGTGTCCAAACACTTAGGCCACAGAAAAATGCACACAGTTTGTATTCCCGAAGTGAGCCTTAAAATGAGCCGTCAGGACTTTTGTAACTTTGTGATGTCACAACAAAGCAGGTACTGAAGCTAGCTCTTTAGGATTTAGTTTCTCTGAGTACTTAAATCAGCTATAGGCCTTTTTTAATTCCATCATTCAGAAACAGGCAGGCTTTCTTCTGATTGGCTCACTGACCTGTTGTTACTAGAGCTCCAGTCACACCGCTTTAAAGCTGAAGAGAGCTATAAAACGTTATTGAGATGGCTCTAGGTCTTAAAACCACAAAAATGTTGTTATGGATCAACACTTCAAATAAAACACAGGCGAAATGTCAAACATGGGACCTTTACATTAACATTTTGGTAAAAACAAACAACCCAGGTTAGACGATTCAAGTCGAAGTAACACCGCCCACTCATTAGAAGAGGATCACATGAATTTTGAAAGAATTTCAGACAGCAATGCTTGTTGTGAGAATGAATTCAGAAATGACTTTAGTATGTAAACAAAACACACGTTTTTATATGCTATATTACACAGCTTCTCCCTGCCTGCTGGCGATTCATCTACAGAGCCCCCTTTAATATTCTTCACAAATTAAATGTTATATGGTTCAATTAAAAATGAGAATTTAAGGAAGCGATTAATATCACACAAAAAATGCAGACATCAGCCTTTTGAATCTTGATAAGATATTGTGTAAGTGCTTTAGAAGATATTAACAGTAAGTGCTGTCCATCAGTGTTCTACCAAAAAGGTTTAAGCTCATATTCACTTAAATTCACATTCTCACAGGAGGCTCAAACATAGACAACCATACTGATGCCTCCAACATCACAAACATCCACATGTCCTACATTATCCTATTCCCATGTCAGGCTTTAACCCTCAATCGTTTTTTTTTTCTAGACAGACGGCTAGTTTTTTTTCCCGTATTAGTGTTCCTTTCATTAAAGCTGATCACTCAATAAATAGAACCACACTCTTCCAGTATTTTTCACGTTATTGTTTTGGACTGAATAACATGCAACAGCAACTGTGGCCAGACGCTGCTTCACATCATCCATGAGTAGGAGTATCCAAGAGGGTGGGGGAGTTGGGGAGTTAGGATGTTGCTCAGAAACTGTCACGTTTTCTCTTCTTGGTCCATGATGATGACGATGGTAATTGGACGATTCGCTGACACCTGGTCCCGTGCGTCTCTCACTGCCACTCCCCGTCGCTGCCGTCCGATCTATCCTTGCTTCTGTTTCTTGAGGTAACGGGCACGTTGGGACAAACCCATCCCCATCACGTAGCTGTTGAGGATCTTGGCAGGGAGCAGAGCTGTAGTCACCCAGCCCTGCAGAGGGGGAATTACATGGTCAGCTGGTGGCATTTACAAATAACAGATGAGCATTCATTATTAATTTCCAACCCATGGGAGCAACAACTGTGGTGAGCAAGTTTGTGCAAAAGACAATTCAGGCAACTGTTGTTTGCTCTTTCTCTGTCTGTCTCACTGATGTTTGTAGCTGCTGTAAAGTAAGGTAAACACATCTCTCTGAATGTCACCAAACTTGCGTCTATTTTTATAAACAGTGTGTGCTGTGCATTCGTAGGCAGTTAAAACTACAGCAATAAACTCTTTCCTGCTCTAACTGTCACGCAAATGAACTCCAGCTTCACAGAAACAGTTGATTTTGTTCTGAGGAAACCCCCCACTGTTTTTAATCCTCCTCTTAAGTAAGGACCAGTTTTATGAAGCATTGTAAATGGTTCCTCCATTGACTTATTATTCAATTCATTACCAATAGATTTCCTATTAACTGTATCCTTTCCATTTGTCATGCAGATTTGCTTTAAAGCTCAAATTCCTTATTCTTCTAAACTGATATATCACTAAAACCCTGGACAGACTAATGGATCATGAATTTGAATTATGTGTGACGAAAGACTTAAAATGTATATGTGTACAGAATCTGCTACTGTGTAATGCTAAAAACTGTTGAAATCAATGACAGGGCTGTTCAACTTCATCACCTCACTCAATGTTTCACGATCTGCTTGGTCTGTAACGTTGTCATAGTAACTGGATCTGGTCTCCAACTAACTTCTTTGTGCTTTGCTTTGAAATTAACACAGCTGAGATGCTACTGATTTTATCTGAGCTTGTACTCATGTCGCAAGGGGTTCCTTGAACACACAGTGTGTAACTTCTCCCTTCAGGGGCCTCTCAGTCAAAACAGACAGCGTGGAGCAGCATTGAGAAATAGCACTGGATCACCGTCACGAGTTGTTGGCTTAACTACCATCGCTGTAAGCTTCTCCTGGTTTGGACTCTAAATTAACTGTTCAGAATCAACTGTTAAGTTTTTACCAGGAGCCAAATTATCCACAGAAAAAATCCTCTTCTCCATAAAAAGGGGAGGGGTATAAAACCAAGAGAGACACTGAATAAGGCTAATTCCCCTTAAAAATCAGTGATTCACCACAGCAGCAGACAGTACATCACCAGCGATGAGAAGCTGAGCTACCTGACATTTTCTTGGCTTTTTTCTTTGATAATTTAATATCCAGATGTCCGATAACTGAAATCCTTCATTTGGTTAAAATATTTAGTTGAAAAAATAACAATGGTGTAAAAAGTGTGTCTTAAAATGTGGCTAAACCACAACACTGACACATGCACACAGGCGATATGATGTCATTTACAGACAAAAACAAACTGTTCTCATCATTACAATCACAACTTTTAAAGGACTGAGAATAGCTGGAAACATTTGGGACAATCTCTGTATCCCATACAGGCATATGACATCCATATGACTTCCATATCCATTTACTTTTATCACCTTAGCTCATTGACCATGACATTATAACTGTGCTAAAACCAAACCAAATGAATTTAAGCACAGGCAACAGGACCTGAATTGTTTGTTAATATGTAGAAGGTTGCAGACTGCAGCTTCATAGCAGTCTAAATTAGAAACTGGTGACCTGTGGATTATTACTGGAGGATGGACAGAGCTGCGCTGCACAGTCAAAGGGATTATCGTTTGATCACAGCAGACGCTACTCGTCTGCAGCTTGTGGTTTGAAAATCCAGAGGCCAGTGACAGGGAAGGTCTGTGCTGAGCGTGATAACTGCACAGGATCAACAAAGGCCCATTTTTCCAAGCTGCGTATGATTTATTGACCATGCGTACAGGATAATGGATGGTGCCGCTGTTGATATGTATATCAATAAACACAATCATTGATATTCAGATCACATAGTTCAACAACAACCAACACAATGTGGAAGAACTGGGAGGAGAAAATGTCTGTTGCTCTTGGTGACCTCTGTTAAAACGAAGACGCTTCCTGATGTGGATTTCTTTTTTTTTAAGTACAACTCCTGTTGTTTCCGTCTCCTTTCTGATGCTCATGTCACCACACAGTAATTAATTACAGTGTTAGGATGCAGACAATACCACAAGGTGGTGGCGCATCCCACTCCATTATTTCAGAGGATGTTTACCTTTTGACAGATGCTTTAGCAACTGTTGACACAACATTAATTCAGTGAATGGAGATGAGCTGCTATGAGGCTCTTTTTCTATAAAGTGAAATGATAGCCTGATGAGCTTTGGCTGCTGTTGCCATGACAGACCTTGACGAGTCTCAGTTTCTCCGCAGAGTTACAATGGTGTCACTCGCATATGCCCCCCCACGTTACATGGCCATTCAGAGAGATGGATACTCATGGTGCATTTAAAGTGTTCAGGTTCATTATATAATGGGCAAAGGCTGAGGTGAATATAAGCCAATACTGTTGATAATAGCCAAGATATCATATTAAAATCCTGAACAGGTACAGTAGAGATACACTGAGTGGAACAAAGGCACACTCTGTGTTGTGTATTTTACCTCCTTCTGTTTACACTGTTTAACTTTTGATGCATAAAAATAGACTGAGGAATGAATATTTGAGAATAACTTAACAAGCAGGTGATTTAATATTCAGAGCTAAGTAGAAACTGTTTGTTCAGATCAATCAGGCAACACCCACACTACTACATTTTGTTTTAAAATGCATCTTTGACACCTCCCATCCACACTACTCCAGAGGATTCAAGCATCATAAAGGATAGATCAGGAAACACTGCTGACCCGGTTCTGGTTTGAAAAGTTAATGGGCTGTGGTAGAGCAAAAACACAGACGGCCTCAACTACCAGTGGTGAAAACCAAGGGGGTGGATCGGACTACGCATAGACGCAACTCACAGGCGGCCATATTGTGTCGGTCGACTTGCTCTGACTCTGGCCGCAGTAAGGTGGGTGATCCAGTCATCTGCGCTAAAAAAACTATTCATAACTGTGAAATTTTGGCTGTACATAGCTATTATACAATCCAAGAAAACATACTCAAAAACAAGCTCATAGAGATAGGAGTAGATCCTTCCTTTGTCTCCTGGATCACAGATTACCTGACAGAAAGGCCACAGTTTGTCAGGTTGGGGAACTGTGTTTCTGGGACATTAATGAATAGCACGGGAGCTCCACAGGGGACTGTCCTGGCTCCATTCCTGTTTACATTGTATACAGTGGACTTTAAATACAACTCTGAGTCCTGCCACATCCAGAAATACTCAGATGACACTGCTATTGTGGCATGTATTAGGAATGGGCAGGAATCTGAATATAGGGATTTAATAAAAGCCTTCAGTGAGTCACAAAAACTGCCTCATACTGAACACCTCAGAGACAAAGCAAATGATAATGGATTTCCGTAGGTCCAAGCTCCCTCTTCAGCTAGTGAACACTTGTGGAGTGGATATTGAGCTGGTGACATCCTATAAATATCTAGGTGTACACCTGGATAATAAGTTGGACTGGTCCCTTAAAACTGATGCACTCTTTTTTGCTAGCAGCTGTCCTCCAGTTAAATTCAACATTTCACCACTGCAGCGGTCTGCACTGTTCTGCTTTGATAGTAATTTTCCAACAAATCAGCTGCAGAGAACACAATCTGCTTCCTGTTTACATCGGCTCACACATGCTCAGTACAGGTGTCTCCTCAGGTATGTGTAGATTTTCAGTGCAGAGATGGTTTCTGATACGGGGCTAAGATGGTCATTTTGTCATTTTGTCATGTTTTAAAATGAAATCAGAGTATAGTGGAACGTAGCTTTGGACTCTATATTCAGTATTCCACACACAGACTTACCATTATGGCATGGGGCAGGTAGCCGTTGGTCTGGGTCTCTAGGCCCACGGTGTTGAGTTCGGCTGTGACATAGCGCTCTGGGCTGGGCTTGTCCAGCGTAGCCCGTCGGATTTTACTCAGCTTGGTTGCGACAAAGAATGGCAGAACGCTCTGGAAAAAACAACAACAAAAAAAAAACAACATAGATCACATGTCATGTCAATACAGTTTGGAGACAATATTTATTCTTCTGAAGTCTACAAAAGGCAAAGCAAGATTATTTGTACAGCACCACTCAGACACGAAGTGCTTCACAGAGGCACTGAAACAAATTAAAAATAAACATTAACATGACAAGATGACACACATCAAGATTTCATAAAATCAGATAAGAAACTCCATTTTATCAGAAGTGCTGCAGTGATAACAGATATTTAAATAGTGATGTTTTAAGCCCTGAATAAAATGTACTGACAGTCTGAGCAGAGCTCAGTGTTCAGGAGGCTTGTTCCACAGGTGGGAAGCACAGAAACTGAAACATGCCTCACACTGCTTTGTCCTGATTCTGGGATCACTGAGTAAACATGACCCAGGTGACCCCAGCAGTCTGGCTGCTTCATATTTTACAAACAGAGTTATGATGAACCACCAGATTTTTATTCAAACCCTGTGCAGCGGCAGAAATGCTAAAAGTTGCTTTGATTTACCTGGATGATGATGCCTTTGCTCTTGTACTCAGCCTGCAGTCCTCGAGAGAAGAAGTCCACAAATGCCTGTGGAGAATAAAGTCAGGTCAGCCACAGGCTTTCAGTTCTCAACCAGGAAATATGTGCTGTGATTTATCAACAATATAATGATGTGAGGTGATCATTAAATTGAGGTTTGAGCTGAATATTCACCAAGGATGTATTTTAGATGCACTTTTAAACTCGCACTGCAGAAAGTGGGATTTAGTGGATAAACATGACCCAGTATAAAGACACCAGCAAATTAATCAGATGAAACTGTGAACAGCAGGCTGGTTTTTAAGCTAACAAACACACACGAGACGGTTATAAAACATTATGATACCACATGCTTCCATAAACATTTTTAATTGGTACACCACCTCGGGACCTGAGTCAGTCGCCAACTTGTTTATATTCAACAATTAAAAACGGCAAATATGGAGAAAAGACGATCTCCCTCTTCATCCCTGCAATCTAAACAAATGTTGAATTAACGCTCGTCGTCATCGGCCGCTGTGTTTTCCCGCAAAGTCTGTTGGTGGATTACACAGAATAATTTATAACAGGGGAACAAAAGGTGGGTTCTTCCTCACGGACGGAGGGGATGTAATACCATTTATGATGCCGAGATGCACCTACGGGTGACGCTCCGGTTAACGCTCGAGAAAAAAGGTCAGAAACCGTGTATGGCAATTACCTTGGAGGCAGAGTAAACAGTGAGGAGAGGAACGGGGTACATCCCGCTGGCAGAGGAGATGTTGAGGATGGCCCCCTTCTTCCTGGAAAACACAGAGATATAAGGGAAAAAAAGAAAAGAAAAGAAGCAGAGAACCTGGAGAGATGTGCAACAAACACTTCTCCCTGAAATCAATGGCAGGATGATCAGAGAACATGGTGCTGTGTGTGCGCGCTCGCAAGCTGAGTCGAAACCGCTCTTGTTGTAACATCAAAGAAAAAGCTGGGGAGATGCTGATAAGATCAAATATACGGGAACTTCAATACCTAAATATTTACTATCTGAGGATATTCTCGCTCCAGCCTCTGGTGCCTTCATGTGATACTCAAGCTCAACCACAGGTGGATGACTTGAGAAATGAATCATTTTGATGTCAGGATTTTAGTTTTACTTAATTTCCCATAGTTTTATATGATCAGGCTGTAATGCTTCAGCACATTTACATTCCATCACATTAAAATTACAGATGGTGCTGTATGTTTTATTTCCCCAAAAGCCATAATCTTGCAAATTTAAACCCTTCGCTGTGAGAGTTACTGCAGAAATGAACACTTTAGAACCCAGTTATAATATTACATTTTCATGCACACGTATCCCACCGTTGAATAATTTGTGGTTGATAGCATGTATGCCTCTCTGAGCTTTTAAAGTGTCACTAACCCGATCAACTGCTTCACAATCAGCTAACGCGTTGGTTGATGTGGCCCCGATCAATAACGCAGTATTAATTTATTGCCTGCAGCAAGGAAAGATTTGAATAAGAGCCTTTCTTTAAATATTCAATATTAACTCTCTGCTGCTTTTTTATTTCATGAACGTAAAAACCAGAAAAGAATTTAACAGTAATGTGGGTGTGTTCAAAGGTCTGGGCTCCCTACGAATACAGCACTGCTAGAGTTTTTGGACAGCTCTGCTGTTGAGTGAGTGAGGCTCTGCCCACCACTGCTTACTTCAGGGAGGCTGGGGCACAGTGATCTCTCTCTCTCTCTCTCTCTCTCTCTCTCTCTCTCTTTCCTGCACATCCAGGCAGCTTTCTTGATTACCCATTTTCTTTTGTGGTTTGAGGATGGGGGTCTGAGTTTCCTGTTTTCACATTTTGTTTGTGAGTTTAGTGGTTAATTTATGTTGGGATAGTTGCGGGGTGGAACACTCTGGGTGCTACGGTCCATTGCCCTGCTGGCCCAGACTTCCCAGCCAGCCTCCAAACTCTTTATGGTTTTGGTTAATGTTTGCTTTGTGTTTAAAAAATAATAATTTTGCTCATTGAATTTCACTGTGTTCTCATGGGTTACTGCACACAGGTTTGAGCCAAACGTCTTGGCGTGGATGTAACCGTGTTAATATGTTGGCCACAGCGCAAAGACTCAAATGTGCAACAAATTCAGAAAGCACCTTCATCAATTTGACAACACCTGTGCTACAGCAACTCACAACACAACATGTTTCCAGGGACGTACAAAGTGACAGACCCAGCTGGGGTCGCTTTTGTTCACTGCTTGTTGACTTTAGAAGTCCTGGGGGACAGCGTCTGTTAGTGTTTGAAAGTGTTTGTGTGCTTTGTTATAACATCTGTCTTGCGTGATTCAGACGTTATTGCAAATACATACTGTTAGCTTAGCATTAGTTTTTAGCCGCCAAAGGAGCACTTGAATTTTGTAGCAAATATGTTGTCAACTTGACGAAGATGGTTTTGCAATTAAGTGTTTTGTCTGTGGAAGTGTTTTTTAAGTTAAACTGTGCTGAGCTCTCTGGGCCACCACAGCTAAGCTAAGGAGACATGACAGGTGGTGTTGATCTAAATCTACAGTTACAAAAGAACAATTAGAGTGAGGGATAACACTACTTCACATCACATCATCACATCATTCAAAGTAGATGAACAATCCTTTTCTTTCTCATACACCATAATTTATTTCCCTCGGTGACCCGAATGTTGTTTGGTTGTTTATTTGTTATGTTCTCCTTTAAAGCCTTAAAACTTGGCATTCAAAAATAAAGTTAAAAAAAAAGAAAAGAAGTAGATGAACAATCATCAGTCCAGTCCTATGTGTCGGTGTTAGATAGTCAAGATGAACAGAAATCAAAGTCAGACAAAACTCACCTCTCCACCATTCCAGGCAGAACCAGACGTGTCATCTGGAAAAACAAAGGAGAGGGACGGAGTGAGGAAAAGCATTAGAGAGACTTAAAAAAAAAAAAAAAAAAATCACGTCTTTTCGCATGTGTGGGTTTGTGGACAAGTGTGTGGAGGACTGGATCCACGCTTGTAAATGCGTGCTTGTGGATTGTGTGTAAACAGGTGGTCAAAGAGGAAGACAAAGAGAGAGATGAAATCATAATGTCAGCAGTGGCAGCAGTTTGAAGAAATATTAAATGGCATAAATTAGGCTGCCGGATGGTGAAGAGGGACAGAAGTTATTTTATGTCAGTGTGTGTATGTGTGCGTATGTGTGTCTTAGACAAACATAATTCAAAGGCAGCCCAGACATTTCTAAGTCCATGTCTCCGGAGTCCATGTTATACCACCTGGGACTGAACTACTTATTCAAGATAACCTCTACTGCTGAGGTTCTCCAAGTGGACCATACATTTTCATCACAGCCCATATACTTATTAACTTGTTTTTAATTCTTTTGGACCTCTTATCTTCAACATTAACTTGCAGAGTGAATACTTTTTAAGTTTGATTTATTCTCTTTGAAATCAAAATTAATCCCTTTTTCGTGGTCGAGTCTGAGGAGGTTTCCAAACACCAGCACTCACCTGGCACACTGATGTGATGTTGATGTTGACCATGGTGTCGATGAACTGAAACAAGAAGAACGGGAGCATTACCACAGAGTGTTTGTTTATTCGCTTCTACGTGATGTTAATCAGACACTGTTTATTTTTAATCAGTGTGAGTTTTAGCCGCAGGTAGAACAGATGTTAAAACGCTCGATGGTAGAAATGATTTGCTGACATGCTGAAGGCCGTTCACCTCAGAGCGACACCATCACACTTCTGAGAGAGGGAGTAGCTCAAACTCCCCTCACTCAGAGGCTCTGCTGCCACAGCCTCGCTCCGTCTGCTATCAGCAGTAGCTTCTGGTGGCTAACGTTAGCTACTGTCAGCAAACTTTACGTTGACATAACTATGGAACAGGTACCAACTGTTTTTTGTTTTGCTTTTTTTATACAGTGGGTTGCTAACACGTTAATTAATGAATTTAATAGTTAATTACAGTGTTATTTACTGCAATAAGAGTACAACATTTGAAAAGGTCTTCCTCAGCTGCCACCTTTGTGCACATGAAGGCGCCTCCTGTCTGTTCAGCTTATAACTATGAGGCAAAAACTGATCTGAAGTCAGATGTGTATGAAAGAGAAAATGCCACTGCTATTCCTTACAGTCTTAGTGGTGTTATTTATAATAAAGCTTTGACTTACAGTGTCCAGGTTGGGGACGTTGAGGAAGAACTCGGGGTAAGAGTAGGACACTCCAACATTGTTCACTGTCAACAAGAAGAAAACAACATCGCTGTGATTTTCTGATTTCAGAATAATGTGACAAACTGATGGAAGAAAAAGAAGATGAAATGTCTGTGAATTGGGCAAATTCAGAGTGTAATTCCATTTTCCAATCTATGGAGGGCAGCAGAGGGCAGAAGAAGCCAGGATAAATTAACCTTTATGATGATATGACAAACTTTCATTTATCACTGAGTGTAATATGGCATTGCTGATGTCTATATGCCTCGGTTTAAATTGAATCCCCCCATTTCATATGAGCAGCTTCATTAAATTTTATGAAAAGTGACCTGCTGCTGCAGCCTTACCCAGCACTCCAATCTCCAGCCCTGCGAGTCCGTCTTCTATCTTGGAGTAGATGTCTACGGCGCTGAAGTCGGCTGCAATCGTCTTGGTCTCTACACCACATTTACTCTCTGAGGGGACAAAGGTGCATAAACCCTCTTCTTCGGTAAATATACTTACTACATGAATATGATAATTACCATCCTGACTGGAATTATTATATACTACGACATTATTATTGTATCATGTTATCATCATACTCCTACAGTGTGTAAGTAGGTGCACATGTACTATTGCTATCGATATCAGAGCACATAACTCTGTTATATATTATTGTTAGCATAATAATTATTCTTATCAGCATGATGATGATGATGATTATTATGATGATGATTATCATCATTGTTGTTATCGTTATTATTATTATTACTATTGTAATGTGCTCCACTTTCATTAAAACATCATACACATCCCAACAATCTCATCTTATGCACACTTTGTCTATGATGTTTTATGGTCATTGTCTTCTACGTCACTTTCTATATTTTCACCATAGAAAAGCAAACAATAATCATGATTTAGTAAATATATGAGATGTTGAGATTTAGGAATGACCACACTGCAACTGCTCTTGGAGGGAGAAAAGAAAAATGATTAAACCCTGATATAATCCTTCACCATCAATGAGGATATACCCCTTTAACAGAGAGCTTTCATTTAATTGGACAGATTCACTTTCAGCTCCAGCAGGAGACTTTACTGCCTCACAGCCAAAAGCATGAGGGTCCTGCTGAATCTCCATTCAATTAAGGATCACTTGTGCAAAACACGCAATTCGATGCAATATGATTTGGCCGTTAGTCATTTTCGCCACACGGTGCAATATGGATGCAACATTTCAGGTTCAGGATGAATGAGGCTACACTGCTGCATAGATCATTAAGACTGAACTTCAGTCAAGCAGCTGTCATACTTAACACATGAACTGTATTAGTCTGGGGCCTCTGGACCACAGGTACTGTTGATTTCCCCTGACTGTAAAATGTTGGATTAGTTGGACTGATGGATTAAACGGAATAACATTGCGCTACATGCTGTTTTTCACTGTGATTTATATGAAGTTCATCCACAAAAATCTGCAGTTTCCTTGTGTTGTAATAGTTCTAGCTGCATTTATAGTGTGCTTCCAAAAAAAAAGAAAGAAAGAAAAGAAACTCATCCAACTCACCGATTGCCTTGGATACATCATCCAGCTTCTCCTGAGAGCGGCTGATCAGCACGATGGCGAATCCTCTGCGGGCGAGCTGACACAAATGCAAAAAGATGTGTCAATAAAAGGCGAGGTCCACCACGCATCAACACAAACTGCACAGGGGCAGCACTGCAACACATCTCATTCACTCAGTATATTTGCCCCGTAGAGATGATCAAACTGTGATTGGTCTGAAATCCTCTTAGACTCAGAAAGTCATTAATTAAGTGTGTGCGTTGTTTCAGAGTCAGCTCGTGTGTGCAGCTTTACATAAAGTTGTTTGACAGGAGCAGACGCAGAGAGATGCCACAGCCCAGTCTTATAAATCCAGAGAATCTCACCTCTTCTGCATAAGCTTTCCCAATCCCGTCTGTAGCTCCGGTCACAACTGCAGGGCAAAAGAGGGACAGATAGAAACTGGATGAGCATGATGAGAAAGTAGGAATAATTCACATACACAAATGGATACATTATTTACGTTAACATAAAACTGAGGCTTGTTTGGCTGCGTCTTTGGAACAAAAAAGGGAGTTAAAGGTGTGCTTGTATGATTTTATACATAAAAAAAATAAAAGAGCTCTGGTTAATGGACATGGTCTAAGGTTGAAAAAAAACTGTTTCCTAATAAATGTTGGGACATCAGTTTCTCCCAAAAGCCCAGGATTAGGACTGGATAAATATATGTGGACATTTACACCATTAGATAAAGAAGGAGTTGCCACGTGCATCGATGTATTTCTGTATTAAGCTTCAAACTTGTGACTGTGAACACATTCTAAAAAAAAAAGGGCACAGTTCCACATCACACTGTTACAATCAAAGGTCAGTGTCAGGGTTTGAAATGTGCTCAGTTATCTTGTGCTTGTATGAAAGGAACATTTTCTGTTTATTTAACAGGGCCAATGCAAGTTAAGTAATACACAATAAAAACATGACGGTTTGTAGCCAAAAATGCTAATTAACATCTGTATTCTCAAGGCAGCTGACAGAAAACTAAACACCACTGCATGTCACTCACACACACACACACACTACTAGAAAATGTCCACAGAAAAAGAAAATATTCTAAAGGACAGGGATGTTTTGTCTCGTATGAAGATGTTTTGTCTTCAATGAAAGACGACTTGAAATCAAGGTGAAGCCAGAGCATCAGTAAATGTTCCCAAACAGTGCAGGAAGCACAAAGCAGTGCAAACCTCCATAGAGGAATAGACAAAGAGCGCCACCTACAGGAAGACTGCCATCACACAAACCCACTGATGAAGACGTCACAGTTGTGGACAAGTGATCTCTGGACAGCCCGGTGCAAAAAAACCTCCGTGAAGAGGCTCAGCACAGAAAGCTTCAGAAAAATAAAACGAATGGACTTTATTTTTTTGTGATCCAATTTTCATTCAAATTTTAAAAAGGCAATATACACTGATAAAAATAAATGGACTTTCAAGTGTAGGGGGGGCTGAACATCGGCGCAGACAGATGTACTGCCGGGTGAGGTGCGTGGAGAGCAGCTGAGGTGAAGGAGGACAAAAACGAGAGGGAGGGAGGAGAGAGGCAAAGTGAGGTCCTCTCTGTCATCAGCGGCAGTCGAGCGAACAGATGCCCTGGAACTGCCTGGCACAAAAAGCAGCAGCAGCAGGGGAGCTATTTTTAGCAATTCCCCATCTTTCAGAAGCAACTATTCATCACACCTCTGGCTAAATATAACAAAAAGTGGTAGGGGGGACGGGACGGAGAGTCAGAGAGTTACAATATGTCCCGGTGTGACCTGTAAAGCCCCGCTTTAAGAACAATATCCACCCTGTCCTTGTGTTAACTCGTGTGTTGCTCTTCATTCCTCAGTGTTTTGATGTGATTTTCTTTCTTTTTTTTTTGTATTGTGGTTCTGACCTACTTGTGAGTGAGTGCACTTAAGATGGGAATACTGGTGAGTCGGTTTAGGTCGAACTCCATCAGCGTGGCTGGATGCACTGAGCGGTGCAGCCTCTAGGGTCTGCTAGCGGGGCTTTTAGTCTCTCAGGCTCATTAAATGCTACATGCAAAGGTGCGCAGAGACGAAGTGCAACCTCTAAACCTTAGTACCTGAGACCACTTTTTGGCTGAGATCAGATCACTATTGACGTTTATTATTTCAGTCACTGGAGGTCTGCTGCCAGACGCTGTAAAAAAATAATTAAGGATACTGTTTTTAATGTGAACTAATCACATCGTTGCCAACCCTTGAACTGCTCTGAGGTCAGCTTCAGCATCCATACTGATGTGGTATAGCGCATCCATCAATACATTTTTATTAAATGATATATTTTGTATTGAAGGGAGAAAAGTTAATAGAAAAAAAAATGCATAGGTTAATATCGCAGCGCATCCAACACCTGATAGTCAGCATCTTCATGAAATGCTCACGCCCGCGGTCACATAGAAACACCCCCACAGAAATAATCCTGTTTATTATAAGCAAATGTTTGGGTTATTTTGACGCCACTCTCTCTACCCCTTGGCTGTACCCATCTCCCCTTTATGTGATCTTCCTGCGTACAGATGATGCTGAGGTGCCCGAGCATCCTCCAGGGCTGCAGCACACAGCCAAAT
>OMNW01001480.1:30832-84502 GCA_900303245.1 Selene dorsalis | reverse complement strand
CAGGGCATCTCTCTTCACTAGTAAGTGTCCAGTAACTTTCTAATGAAGGTGAAAGAGATTGATGAGATCCAGTCCAGAGAGCCGGCATTTCTCAGCTGTCTTTAATCTGGATTTATCTTCCCCTTCCAGGATCGTCGCTATGCAGATCTGACCGAGGAGCAGCTTCCCTCCTGCGAGAGCCTTAAAGACACCATTGCACGAGCCCTGCCCTTCTGGAACGAGGAGATCGCCCCCCAGATCAAACAGGGGAAGAGGGTGCTCATCGCTGCCCATGGAAACAGCCTGAGGGGGATTGTTAAGCACTTGGAGGGTGAGTGGCACTGCACACAATCATTCTCATCACTTTCTTAGCAAGTGATGCACTCCTATAGATGTCTTCTGGTACATGGGCAATGTTGTAACTACGAAGCCACAGGGACGCCCCTTCATAGCTCATCTTAACTCTTTCACTTTTTCATTTAAGGTATTTAATGATGGTAGGAACTGTGCATAATTAGATGATAGCCAGTGATGTGTTTTTATGTCCTCCCACCTGCAGGAATGTCAGATGAGGCCATTATGGAGCTGAACCTGCCAACAGGAATACCCATCCTCTATGAGCTGGACAAAAACCTGAAACCCATGAAGCCGATGCAGTTCTTGGGAGACAAGGAGACTGTACGCAAAGCCATGGAGGCTGTGGCTGCTCAGGGAAAGGCCAAGAAGTAAATCGATAAAAAACTTTCGCTATGTATGACGGTATAGGTTGTACAAGACAGCTGGCATCAGTTTAGTGTTTTTCCTCAGTCCTAATTTATTTTTGGATGAGCCTGTTGTCAAAGGCAAACTCACTCTACATGTACAGTGGAGGGATAGTAGATGGTAAATGGTTGGGATATATTAGGGCCTGGACAGGTTTAGTTCTCAAGAGATTGTTCATAATTTTTGTTAAAATGTCCATTGATATGAGAAATGAAATTGTTATTATTGCTGTTAAATATCCAAGTATCTATGTACTTGGATATTTAAGTCACGGCCCTTTTACGAATTCAGATATTGCCCTAATTGCCCAGTCTTTCCCATTCCCACTTTTCTTATTCATTTGCAGTGTATGAGACACTGTTTTCAGATACACTGGAGATATACAGTACAGTAATATTTTTTTCAAAAATATTTATAGACTTAAAGATATACTTCGTTATCGATTATAATTTTAATCAAACATGTCAAAAGGGACCACTACAAATTATGCACAATTTATTGTATTGCATTCATCAAAGCATTTGGTTGATGTATTCCATTGATATAAAGGGATGTAGTTTTACAATCTCTTGAGAGCTGGATGGGACAGTTAGGACTGCTAAACAATCCTTTTCTCTTGTTGTCGTTGGGTTTTTTTTGTCTGTGAATTGTATGCAGTGTCCTTGTGTGTTGTTGCTGTCTGTGTTGTGTCCTGCAATCTGTTATATTCTTTTTTGTGTCCTACCACATCTCTCAAACTTAAATGGTGCCAACACTACTTCAGCATTCATATTGTGCTGCCTAAGAGACAATTCCATCATTTGGATTTTAACGTGCCAGGTTTCACAATGTCACTGTGAAGAATAATCAGCTATAACCATCTAAATTCAATCACCATCTTTGTTTCTCTTTTTGGCCATCTTTGGTTTGTCTGTTCCTCCCAGCCTTCTAGTATTTATGTGCCTCCAGTTCCTTTTCCAAAAGCAAATGTCTGCATCTGGTCTTAAAGCCTTGTGGGGCAGCAGTAATGGTTTTAGGCAAACAGTCTGTGAATGGAATACCCATCCATGTCTTAAAGTATTTTTCTTCAATAAATGTAAATCCCTGTTGGTTAAATGTATTCTGAAAATAAATGTATACTTGTGTCCATATCTGATGCTTGTGTGTCTGCTTGACTTAACTTATCTTTATTTTTCCGTGCATTCTGTGCTGCACAGTAGCCTATAGTTATTGTGCATAAATATCTTTTTCCATCATATTGATATTGGAGTAACAATATCAAAACAAGTTTTTGGTTAAACCATAAACTTGATTTAAGTCATTTTTACATACTGACCATATTTTGGCAAGTTTTTTCTAATCTCACTAACCAGTTTAATCTAAATACTGACAGTCAGTTCAAGTTTTGCTGTAATCGATGGCATAATCGGTGACACATTGTATATCTGTTCAAAGCGACAGACTTCTGGACTCCAACTTCCACAATGCATTGCGGGAAGCATTGGTCACTGCGATTGCAGGCGGGAGAAGGTGTTATTCTTGAGAGGATTTCAACATTGGAGCTCTTAGACTACCAGTTGTTGTCGCTGTCTGGGGTTATGGACAGCTTGCTCAGTCCTCGATATGAGAAAATCAACAGAAAATCAAGACAAGACTCGGTAAGAAAACCTACCGACTTTGTTTGCTCGCTCTCCATTGCTAAGTCGCAAACGCGTTAGCCGGCTAGCTATAAACGAGCACTTCCTGAAACAAAACGACAACGACTTGCTAATGTCACGTTTTATCTTAAGATAGGAAGAGTAACGGCTGGTGTTATTTCTTTTCAAGATGAGGACAAAGCCGGTCAGTGTTTACTTGAAAGCTAGTCTGCCACGATGAAGTCAAAGAGTTAACAACATTGTCATTAATAAAAAAAAAAAAATGTAAACACATACTGAACGTGAAATTGCTTGCTAGCATTACCTAGCTATTCTTCTGTTTGCTACAAGTAACGCTTGCTTATATTGCTGTGACAGTTTATTAACGCGACTTTTGCTTGTGGATTAGACTTGTGAAGTGTCGCGTTTGAACTACAATGTTAAAATCAAGCCTCTGAGGCTTCATTACACTTGCTGCTGCAAGACTCATGAGGTCATTAACATAGTATGCTGTGAGTGGTGGGGCGCAGAAAGTGACAGGTAGCTGTCTGCTTCTTGTTGGCTGCCGTTAGAGATAGGTGTGACGCTTCGGTTATCAACGTGTATATAAGGTGTTTAAGTTCTAATTCGGAATTTGATTTGTGTTATTGTTGCCTGGGTGACAAATGTCCACTTCTGGCCTTCTTGCAGGACACAAAATGGAGAATATTTCCCCCCGAGGAGTAAAGGTGGGTGCTCCTTTGTCAAGCGTTTATTGTATTTATATGTTCTATGTATTTTCATGTGGTTACCTTTAACTCACTCTGTAGCTAGCAAAGGAGGGAGAAACACTGTCTGATGTAAAAGTTGTTTTTATTGGATGCACCTGCCATAAAATAAACCGTCACCAGTGTTGTAATGTTAGGTATTAGATTGAATTGGATTTCATGAGTTTCTTTTGCTACATCCACCTATTAAAATAAAATAAGTGAATAAATGAAGTGTTTTTCCTGAGGTAACCACATGTTAAACCCTGTTCACACATGACCCTCATTGGCACGTTTCCTCTGTGTTTTAGTGAAGGGCCTCGCACTCCAAGAGCACTTGTCACCACATTTAACATCTTTCATCCAGGAGACTCCAATGAAGCCCTCTCAAGTCCCCAACCGGCTTTCTCACCCCCCACCCAGGAGAGTGTTGCCACTTCCAAGCCCTGAGCTGTGCCACAGGGACAGATTAAGTCCAACACGGCAACCTCCTCATGCCTTGGGCCCAATCTGTTCGACAGAGTTTATACTAGGCAGCTCAACTAATGCTGGGACCTCAACACATAGGGTACATCATATGCCAAGGGACAGACTGGGTCCTCCACTGCACCCTGCTCAACACTCAGGCTCTTTCTGCTCATCACAACTTGTCCCAGGAAGCAAGTCTCACTTTGATACCACAGCAAAAAGACCACAGCTTTTGCCTCCTGGTATCAGTCACCATGCTTCCCCACACTTTATGAATGATTTAAACAACCACTCCCGGTACTCAAACATCAAGGGACATCAAGAAACTGAACCCATGGTCATTCTATCTTATTCAGGAAATAAAAATGTAACCGCAAGAAGTCACGATTTGCACAAGGTATTGTATGTCTTTTTTTAATGTCACTCAGTGAAATCTGTTTTTTTAAAAGTGTCCTCTTTTTAACCTGTACCACATTAGTCATGTGATGCTGAATTGTTGTGGTTTGTACTCTGGTAGGCTCAATCCAGCAATGTGAGGAGTCCCATGCCTACTGTACAGCTGCACAGGCCCCCTGTGACCCCATCACTCAACACCAGTGCACAGCAAAAAGTTTATCAACCTCCCTTCTTAGAGTTTGAGCGTTTGACTCCTGGTAACAGCCAGTGTCCCGCACAGGGCCATCAGCTGTCTCCAAGTACTGAGTCCTCTGAGAGGAGTAGTGTTTGCAGTTTACTGAACATGCACAGCCCCATAGCACCTTACCAGGTAGAGTTTATTACATGTTGAGTGTCAAGTGCGTCAAGTGTGTCAAGTTTTTTGGTCTGTTTGTGGCTTATGGCCAGTTAGACTACAGCTGGGAGGCAGGTCAATCTTGGCTGACATAAAAAGCCATTGCTCTTCAGGTGGTTCATGAGTCAATTCAGACATTCCTTTATTAGTCCCACAAGGGGGACATTTTCAGTATTGCAGCAGCAGCAAACCTCAATGATAAAGAAAAAGCTGATATTGACACTTCTATACCTACTGCTGACAGCCAGTTGTTTTCAAATTCAGCAACTGATCCAGGGGTAGGATTGTCTCCAATAATATGGGATGCAAAGCAATACTTGCCTTGCTTTTAAAATATCACTAAAGAAAATCTGCTTTTGAAGGAGTTACTTTGCTTTCTTTTTCAGGACCAACAACTTAAACGAACACCTTCAAATGGAAAGCCTATTCCAGGTAAGACTGTCCAAGTACATTCCCCATACATGACTTGCTGCTGTACAAAAGTAGAAAACCTTTACACAGATCGTCTCCTGCGGTAATTAGGGTAATACATTCAAATATGTCTTTTCAATTGTATCCATCTTTTAAATTCTGGAATTAGGGTGTTTTGTCTGACCAACAGTAAAAAGAGTATCAATTTACTAAAACAACACTGAGACATACATCTTTTTTAAAAGGAAGTTATTTATGCTTTTTTCTGTCCTCAGCAGTGGACTTGAATTGCTCATCACAGAAGAGATGCAGGGAGTTTGGGGGCTCTGACGACAACACCAAGAAACTGTGTCTTCAGGGTCCAAACTCTGGCAAAGCACAAACACCAAAACCCACTGTCTGCAGCTCGGGCAGCACTTCACTGGTGACATCATCGAGGCAGCCTTCATTGGAACTGCCGCCAGAAACCACGGATGGCCATCTGTGCTTGGAGCCTGCATGTGGCCGGTCAACGTGCTTGGAACTGCCATCCACTCTTAAACCTGCCCAGTCATCCTGTGCGACGCTGTCACCCAAGCCTTGTGTAAGCCGACCACCGTCAGCTGGAGCAAAGCAGGCATATATTAATTCCAGTAATAATAACATTGTGAAGATAAAAGGTTTCAAATCACCTACAAAGTATGATGAAGACGGTTTGAAAAAAATAAGCAAGGAAAATGACAAAAGGATTAAATCAAGCACTTTATCAAGTGATGTTCCCCAGAGGCACACAAGTAACTTACCTCATGTTCAGCAGGGCAGCCACCACTCTGTCCATTCTCACCGTGGTACCTTTGTCTTATCAGCCAAGACCTCGAGCAAAGCTAATCGGGGTGAAGACAGCAGAAAGACGGACAGTAGTGCTCCCAAATCCTCCTCCAAACTAACTTCAGATCCTCTGCGCTGTCGAACAGCAGAGCGGCGTAAAACCTCCCGCCTGAGAAGACCTTCAGTAATTCACGATGATGTAGATGAGCTCTTCACCCCTGATCCTCTAACTTATGTAATTAGTCCCGGCCAAAAGACTGCCAAGTCAAAGACAGATGGGGAAACTAAACTGTCCCCATCAGAGAAAAGTTGTTCATCGAGCACCGTATCCAGCTCCAGTACCTCAGTTACCAGATCCACAGGTCAGAACTTCAAAGTCACTGGTTCATCTCATGCGATGGACACCAAAGTCTCTTACTCAGCAAGTAACCCACAAGTCACCCAGCCGAGTGTAGCTTTACATCGGATAAAACTTGAAAATATAATGTTCCGTTGCACTAAAGACAGTGAACTCAAAAACAGTCCCACCATTTCCTCAAGTAGGCAGCTTAAAGAAGAGAGTGTTAAATCTGGCGATAAACACTTGTCTTGCCTACCAAACAAAGTGACTTCAGCGGCAGACACTTCTGCCTCCCAACAAACATCTACTTCTTCATCCCATCCCATCCCATCTCAGTCTCTGTCACTAAGGAGACAGACAAGTGAAGTGAGTAGAAAGCAGGCCAGTGAAGAGGATCCTATCGATGTGGAATTGGACTTAGGCCTGAGCTTTGCTTTAGATTTCGATGTAACCCAGAGCTCCCATAGCAGTGAGGAGGAGCAGCTGCTTTCCTTGCAAGAGATGATGGAGCGTGTTACTAAGCCCCCAGACACACCGGAGAAGGGAGCCTTCTCGGAGCCCAGTACACCTGGACATCGCAGCAGCCAGGTAAAAACAGTAGGCTCCAAAATCTTCATTGTCCATAAACGTCTTGATATATGGTCATCAACTTGAGCTGAGCTGAAGGACCATTAAACTCAACTGTGTTTCTGTGTGGACTTCATATTTCGTTTGTCATTCCTCAGCCTTTACAATCCACCACAAAGCCAGGCAACTACAAGAACAACCTCGATCAGATGCTGAAGGAAATAAACACCAATAAAAAGTATGTTTCTCCGAAAATTTTACTACCATTAATTATGTTTTTTATTTTAGCCACTCAGTATATATGGACTCCACGTTCTTTTCATCCATCAGGGCTAAAGAGATTGAGACACAGCTTCTAACTGCATGTCAGGAGGACCTGTTGAGGATAGCTGAATATGAGGAGGCTGAGGAGAACCAGGAGGAAGACATCTCCACCGAACAACAGTAAGACATGAGGAAGCACATTATGCCTTGTCTGTTGATCACAGTCCTTGCACACTAGTTAACACTAATCTGCATTTTTATGTTAAATTGTAGGGCTATGTGATATGACCAAAATATCTAAGAAATTCTCATACTAACACTATTTGTCTACCATTTAAATTGGGCCACATTTTTCAGATGCAAGTTGTGACAGTAGCCATTATCTCCTTCCAGTTTTACACTTCCTTGTCATGTGATGTGCTGTGTGCAAAAGCCCCTTGTAGCTTGCAGCAGTATCATGTACTTTCATGACTCCCCTCCCCAAACTCTCTTTGAACTGTTTACAAAATTCATACAGATCTTTAAAAGTTTTTGAATTTGAGAAAAAAATGCTAGTTACTAATTTACATATGAGATTATTTTTGCCTTTGGAGGTTGGATGCCTCCTCCTGCTCAGGATTATGAGTTTTATACCACATTTACACTTGTCTTTGTTTGTTTGTGTTGCCTCCATGCAAATTTGCTATTGCTGCAAAGAGTGTGACCAGCAACACAATGAAATAAATGATAGAACATAATATGAAACATTTCTCTGCCACCATGCAATGTATCACACTGAGCTATTCTGTTGTAATCTGTTTCCCAGGGAATTCCTGCAGCGCTACTCTCTGATGTCCAATGCCATCAGGGAGGTGCCTCCAGGAGAAGTTGTGTTCAACCTGGAGAAATTTGGCCAGATCTTCAACCAGGATACATTGCAGCTCAGAAAATGCATGGTCAATCCACAGGGGACAGCACAGAAAACACTTCTTTGGTGAGCCCCTGTCTATCAATCATATTGATAACCTCTGGCCTTTAGTGAGGGGTCAGTGTCAGCTAAACAAAAAAAGTTGTTCAACATTGTTGTTGCTTGTCCTAAAAAGCTGTCCTCACCACAAACTATATTTATAGCCTCAAATCATTAGTTTCATCCAACATTTATACTGTGGGATTTTTTAGCATATTGAACTCTATTGGCCGTTAGCAAAGATTTAGATGGTTAGTCTTGCTGATTAATCCCTCCAATTTTTCCCTCACCACTTACACAACCCCGTCTTTCCACCAGGTCCAGTCCTGCTCAACTGAGATTACACGTAAATATTGGATTGTTCCAGGAAGCTTACAACTGTCGCTCACCCTGCCCATCTCAGGTTACAAGGTTCCTGTTCAAGGTAGGCCCCACACATGCCTGTAGCGAGTTAGTTGTGAGTTTTGTCCAATGTGTGAGCATTAGCAGTTATTCCTCATTGATCTTGCCAGATGATGTCCGTCCATAGTGAGAGGATGGTATCTGAAAAGATACTGCAGGCCCTGTGTGACATTGCCTGCACTGCTGCCTTTCAGATAGGTCAGTCCTCTAACCATAGTCAAGCTTTTTGGTATTTTCTTGCTTGTTGTTTAAACAGACCAACAAATGTGTGTTTTTCTGTGTGCATACTTCCTCAGTGAAAAATGGAAGCCAGCAGTTTAAAGTGTGGGTTCCTAGTTTGGCTGATGTGACACTGGTCCTGATGAATATGGGAATTACGTTTGTTACACTCTTCCCCTTTGAGAATCTGCAGCCTCCATTCACAGAAGGAGACTTGCTGTAAGTTGCATTTTAATTCATTCCCCTTTCTTAAAAAAACAAGCTGCATGAAATTAAAACAGGCTCATTTCAAAAATTTTTCTGTGTGCTTGTTTAGGGAGGACATCTACATCGACAGCAACAGCCCCTCGAGTAACAAAGAGCAGAGCACTTTCCCCGAGCATAACTGCAACAACATCTTGAAGGTGAGAACAGCTGCCTCTTGTGTGTTCACCTTTCATATCATTCACTTCCTGTTTTTTTTTCTCATTTGCAGTATCTGTCTTACTGCATGGGCCTGTGTCCACGGGCATACAGTGACAATGAGCTGCTGTTGCTGTTAACTGTGGTGGAAAGAGTGGCCCTGGACTCACGACTCATCCTCCAGTCCACTGTGGAGCTCTACCCTCTACAGTATAAAATAATCAACAACATCAGGGACTGGGACACTATGG
The DNA here is from genome assembly GCA_900303245.1 of Selene dorsalis. NCBI lineage: Eukaryota > Metazoa > Chordata > Actinopteri > Carangiformes > Carangidae > Selene > Selene dorsalis. The sequence goes on along the minus strand of OMNW01001480.1, from coordinate 75,532 downwards.
TGAGTGCATGTGTGCCCCTGAATCTTTGATGTGCAGAAATATTTTAGTCCTCTTGTGAATTTATGTAATATTTTCTTTTTAGCTGCCCAGAATCTGTCTGGCCCTCACTGATCTGACAGATGACCATCACAACATGTGCCTGGTGGTTCAACTGCTGCCTGACAACACACGTGGAAAGTAAGTCTTTATCTGTTTCCTTTTTATCTAAGCTTGTTTCAGATATTTTTCAATATTAGATGTTTTTGTTTCTGTAGTCGTACACCATTAAAAAGTATTCATTTTGTTGTTTATTTGTACAGGCAGCTGCGTCGACACTTGAGCCTGTCCATGATTTCCAAGCTGTTGGATGGAAATTGCACTTACAGACCTGCAGGAAAAGAGTTTCAGGTAATGTGCTTCAGTGTATCCTGACCAGTTTCCTTTAGATGCCAGTGCTTGCAATATGAAATGGTAACATTTACACATTTTTGGAATTATTGCATAATATAATGCCTGTGTGGTTCTTCACTTAGCTCTCCATGCTGAGGCCATACCTTCCCTGTATGCAACCCTCCACTCTTCTCCGAAGCATGGTCAGGAATCAGAAAGATAAAGAAGAGGACATGGCCACTCTTGACCAACAGGTGAGCATGGAGTTGATGGCATAAGCTTCAATTCAAAATTCATTGGAGAATTTTTATTGGTTGTTTTTCATATCTACTTTTCTTATTTAAATTCCCTTCCATTTATTGATGTGTTTCAGTCCTACTACCTCTGCTACAGCCTTCTGACCTTGGCAAATGAAGCTTCCAATTTCCAGTTCTTCCCTGCCCATCAGAAGGTTTGGTTTGTCCTACATTCTTTCTGGTCTCTTTTGGGTCAGTGAGGGTTTTTAAATGTTTGGAATTTGATATTCTTTTGCCTATATGTTAAATGTTGACTGAATCTGTTGTTGTTTTTCTGTGTCTTTTCCAGAAGCAGCTACTGCACCTTTGCTCTGAGTTAGAAACACATGTCAAGTGTGACATCAGAGAGAGCGAAAAATGTCTTTACCGGAGCAAGGTAACTATGAATTCAAAAGAAACTTCAGTTATTGACTTTTGCATGTCTGTACATTGATGTAGATCTAGGTGCAATATAGAAACATTTTCCTGAAGACATCAAGTCAAACTCAAACCCTTAAACTAACCTTATTCTTTTTTCCTCCTCTTACTCCAGGTTAAGGACCTAGTGGCCAGGATTTACACCAAGTGGCAGATGCTGCTTCAGAGGACCAGACCACTCAATGTACAGTAGTCACACACCCATGAAATCTTGATTTACATCTTTTTTGTTTTCGTTTGTTTTCTGATGGACAACAATAGTTGTCAGCTTTTCTAAAGTCTCTCAATAAAAATCAACTAGTTTATGATTCTCCTTTGCTATATTCTCATCCCTTAGGGCAAGCTATACGATTATTGGCAACCTCTACCTATGGATACATTGCTCAGTAGCCAAGAGGAGGAGCATGTGACCAGCAGTGATGATGGAGAGGACACTATGATGATAGAAAACCCTGTGACGGAGGACCAACAAGAGGAGAAAACCAATGAAGCCGAGAACGAGGCTGAAGTGACTGCTTCTGATGAGGTGGAGGAGAAGGAAGAGGAGACAGGAGAGCTGGAAATCAAACTGGGAGAAGAAAGAAGAGAAGAAACAGAAGGAGACGAACCAATGGATGAGAAAAATGAAACGGAGGAGGCAGTAGAGCCATTAGTTTAGATCAGTGTCAAGGTTATGTTCTGAAGAACCTTTAGTTACAAACACAAATATTGTGTGGAGTTTCGAAGATACTTCTATGCAACGTCCAGTTAATTGTGTACTAACTTTGTTAATTATTCTCAGACATATTTCTTTTGTTTGCTGATTTATTGTTTAACTTTAACTTTTGTGTTAAGTGTGTGCATGTAGTTTATTGTTTGTTAATGGTTGAAAATATTGTTTTTTTACACCTGTATCAAAAAAGAGAAAATAAACTTTATTTACGATACAAATTACTTTATTAATTCCCTAAGGCAAATTCATTTGTCTGTCACATGTTAACTGAATTCTTTATTACATTTGTATGTATTTGTATGTACATTTGATGTATGTACACAGCAGCCTTAAACCCCATACCTGGCAAATCCATTAAGTTAAATATATGTCCAAATAACGCCAGAATTAGCTCTGACAGTAGGTGAAGTTGTGGAAACAGTGAAATGAGATTCCAGGTTTTTTCTCAATTAAATATAATCTTATAAAATAACTTCTTCCAACAACAGTAGAACATATAAATCTGGTAGCCATCTTTAAACAGTGCTTACTATCCAAGGAATAACTCAAAAAAAAAAAAGTCAAAAGATCGACTCGAATGCTAAATGACCACAAAACGACGACAAAAGAGTAAAATTACTCAGAAACTTCCTCTGTTACAGTCCGGTGTTACTGCTGTGTAGACATATAATACATCCATGTGATCTGTACAAGAATGTGCATGCTAAGTTTCTTAAATTTCCACTACGTTTTGCAGTTGAAGAACACAAAGTTAAGACAGCTTACATTAAATTGAACATTATTAATATCATGTATCTTCGTTACAGGAATAAAAGTGTATAAATAAGAGGTCATATAAATTCAACTTAGTATGTTTTTTAACGGGTTGATTTCAGGATGACCCAGTGAGCGGTTAGTTCCTCCACTTTGCCTTGGTTGTTAGTTTGTTCCACTCCGCCCCACTTTCGCCGGGTTGCCAGGCAACAGTAGTCAGGTGACTGTCTGCAGACAGAACATGGCTGACCTGTCAGAAGACCAATGAGGGAAAGGCCGAATTTAGCATAATCGATCTTATTTTTTTACGTCGTTTCTGACCACACTTGACCGCCGTGGACAGCGTTTGACCTGAGGTATTTAAGGTAAGCGTGGGAGTGCTTAAATTTTGGTGAAAATATCGCGCTTTGTTACTTGGAGCTGCTGAAGCTAACGTTAGTGTTGGCCAGCTAAGTTGAGCTAGCTGCTAGCCAAACAGACTCCGCTTTCTCTTGCAGAAACAAGTCTATTTGAATGTGAAAGCTAGAAAAAGGGAAATAACGTTTTTGCAATTTTGTGCGGATACAACAAGGTGTCTTCCTTAAATATGTAACGTTTTTACTTAAAGCCAAAGCTAGCTTGTTGTATTGCAAGAGTAGCATCAAAACTACATTAGTTACAGGGAAGATAACGCTACAAGTTAAATGCATTTCATATGAAGTGTTTCTGTGGCTTTCGGGCCCTAAACGTAAAAGTTACTATGTACACACACACATACACACAAGTTCCCTTTGAGCAGGAAATCGTGGATAAAATTTGAATTTATTGTCACCAGTCGGTCTATTGAAGCTGAATGGTCATGATTGGTGAATGATCTGCGTAGTTTACTTAACAGTTTTAAACCTTTTTCAAAGCTCAGAAGTTTATTCATACTGCAGGCATCATGTATCATTCTGTGCAGGAATGCCACAGTCCGCTTACATACTACTGTGTCCGACTTGTTTTGAGATATTATCACTACAGTTTATGGTTTGGACTTTGGCAATACTGGTACAGGATTGCAGAGGAGAGCTTGGTGTGTCCATATAAAATTAACTAAATGTTTTCTAACAGGCGTTTACATCCAAACAGTCTGTCAACTGTTAACCTTCAGTAGAAACTGGTACAAATATACAACATGGGCCACATTGTGATATAAGAATGTATTTTTCATGATGATGTATTCATGCCAGGTGCTTGAAAGCACTTCTGAATTATTAATGCCATTACTAACAACAAGTGATCTGATGGCAGATGAGTAGGTTGCCGGATGGGATGGCAAATGGCCCAAGCCGGAGTGAAGACTTGGAGAGTGATGCTCAGATATGGGAGAGACCCTGGTCTCTTGAAGAAATTCGGCAGAGCAGTGCCAATTGGTCTTTGGCAGCTGACTCAGGAGTAAGTCATAAATGTCTTCCCCATCTATGATACAGGCTAAGAAAGACCATTCAGACCAGCTATAGATCAAGGAAATGTTGCAAAAATTCTTTAGAAGTTATAGTAGGTTAAAGGGGTTGTGAAATGTATTCTGCTTTGGTGCAATGGAAGTAACTCTGCAACCACTACTGTCTCCACATTGTTTTTTTTGTCTTCACAGCTCTTCCTGTTCCTCCAAGACTTCTCCCAGAGAATGCTGTCAAAGACACATGAGATTGAAAAGCAGTTGGACAGTCTAATCCGTGACACCAAGGCCACAGACAGCTGCTTGCATTCTGTCTTTAATGACTTTCTCATGCTCTCCAATACACAGTTTATAGAAAATGTAATGTATATAATTTAAATATTTAATTGACTTTGGTTTTATTTGTTACACTGTTACTATGACAGTTCAGTAGGAAACCAAATTGCATCTTTTAATAGATTGTTGTTACACCTTTGGTAACAAACACATCTTTCTGTTGCAGAGAGTGTATGATGAGGAGGTAGAAGAAACTATAACAAAAGTTGATGCTTTGGAGAAGCAGTCTGAACAGGTATATAGAATTCATTCTTCCTACTCTTAACATTTACTGGTGTGGAAAGCTCACAGTGACCAATGGTGCATTTCAGTGCTATTATTCCAAGGGTTTTCACAACTTTTGCATGTATTCCTATCTAACTGGCATTCTTGTTTTTCCTTTAGGAGAAGACTCGAGAGCAAAAAGAGGCCGAGCTGATCCCGAAGATGCAGGAAGCTGTGAATTATGGTCTGAGAGTCCTGGAATCAGCCTTTGAGCATTTGGACATCAAGGCAGGGAACTCTGACTCAGAGGATGAGGACGTCACTGACAGAGTGGAGGCCATCCTAGAGCCTAAGGTATGCTCTTGAGCTTAAATCTGAGAATTACTGCAGTTACTGCAAAAAATACACGTGATAATAAATTTATACATTAATAGGCTTTGATCTGTCTTTCTGTTTTTCCTTGTTTTTTAGGATCTTTATGTGGATAGACCACTCCCGTATCTGATTGGTTCCCAGGCCTTCATGGAACAAGATGATGTTGGTCTTGGTGACCTCTCAAGTGATGGTAGTATACTGTCTTCACTGGGCATTGCCCATCAGACCTCACATAATGTAGTGTTTATTTTCCTGATTATTTATCATTCCCTTTACAGAGATGTCAGTTGACAGTGACAGAGACAGTGTGATTGAGAGTGAGGATGGCAAAGAAGAAGTTGTAAGACCAATTTTCACTGTATTTGAAGGTTTTTAATCCTGCATCTGAAGGAGTAAGATCAATAACCTTATTGTATTTATTTTACTTATAAATTCCACAGCATTCCGATGAAGACTTTAATCAGGCAGATGAATTTCACAATAACATAAAGAAGGTACACTAGATGTTTATTTTTGTAGCATTTGGTTGCCAAGAAATTACATTGAAACTGAGAAAATTAATGATTTTGAATTCTCCGTCCACATTCCCTAGAAGTCATCCATGTTGAGTTATGAGGATGATGATGATGAGGAGGAGGAGGAGGATGAGGACTCTGACATATTCGGAGAATCAGACAAGGATGATGATGATGACACAAAGGTAGGTCTGCTCAAACTTTGCTTGTAGTTTAGAGATATCTTTCATTCTCGTGGCTTTTTTCTAATTTCAGTCACAAAACATGGTTGTTGCCTCCAGGAAAAATCAGCTCTGGTTCGTTTTTATGTCACATTCAGAATACAGGCCCATCATCCTTTGCTGATGAACTGGCAGCCCGAATCAAAGGTGAACCCGTTAACAAACCGGAGGTAGATCGTGCATGTAAGTCCCTATTTTCAGAATAACTCGTTTTATTTCATATTATCTCGCTCAAGATTTTTTTTGTTTCTCACACATATTTCATTTCAGTAAAAGTCACAATGTATTCATTTGAGATTTACACTGAAAGCATGTCATGGATGTGTGGCGTCACTGCATGTGCATGCTTATGGATATTTTCTTTTTACCATGTCATATCTTGGAAGCATTGACATCTAAGAAGAAAAATAAAAGCAGAAAAGAACCAAAGCCTTCAAAGTCACAGGGTAGGACTTTCATTCATCATCAGTGCAATTCAAGCATTTGTTTAACCTTGCAATAGTTATCTCTACAGTATTTTCCCCCGTGCACAGCTCAATACTTTGTGTGTGTTGTAACAGCAGCTGAAGATGACAGTGATGACATGTTTAAGCCACCAAAGATGGATGACGATGACTTTTCTCCATTTGGGGGGAAAAGTGGCCTCTTCAGTGGAGGGAAAGGCCTGTTTGACGACGATGATGAGGTACATTAGACTACATGACTTTCAGTGCTCCCTGTAATTGACTCTGATTCCACTCTACAGAGACTCTGGACTGCAGCCAGATTTTTAATTTGTGCTGCATTTACTCTATGCCGTTCAGGGCGATCTTTTCTCTGAGGCACCAAAACCATCTGTGTCTGAAGATAAAAAAGCAATGAATGAAAGTACAAAAAGCACAGCTCAAGCTGCAGGTAAGACAGCCGTATATATAAGATGTGTATAGACATACTGAAAAACAAGTGGACTAACAGGTTGTCTCGTGTTTTTTCTCTTTCATAAAAGAGTCAGGAAAGAAGATTCCAGCGGGTGCTGTGTCAATATTCCCAGGTAGTCAGTTTTACAGTAATGGCATCACTTTTTCATCTGCTTTATCATCCTCAAACAAATCCAATCGCTTTTTCCTAACAGATAACAGCCTGTTCAGTTCAGGGAATGACTCTGATTCAATGGAGAGCAAGGAGAATGGAGCTCCAGTTCCCAAGACCAGTGTTGCATCTAAACCAGCCCCCACAGGAGCTGCTGCTGTTGGTGGAGGAGGAGGTGGGCTGTTTGATGATGACGACGAAGATGATGACTTCTTCAGTAGTAAGAGCCTAAAAAAATCTGACACTGGTAAGGCCGTGAGAATGGACCGTTCAGTGCTGTAGTCCATGCAGGCGAGATCCTCCCAATTAAACAACTGTGTGTTTTGCTATTTTTGCTCTTTTGCAGCGGGAAATGACAAACCCAAGCCCAAGAAAAATATTGACCTCTTTGACGAAGACGATGAAGATATTTTCAGTGATAAGTACAGTACGCCAGCTCCAGCTCAGAGCAAGAAGGAGGTTGTGGAAGAGCAGACTAAACCACCTGAAAAGAAGGTAACAATTTTGTACATATATGCGTATCAGTTGCTCTCTGATGGCTCACAGTATTTACAGTTGCATGACTTGTATATTTAGTGCGGTAGCCACATAGTGTCCTTGTGTGATTTAGAAGAAATACCAATAATTCATTGTCATATTCAGATGCCAGCTGGTGCCATCTCCATGTTTGGGCCTGGGACTAAAAACTTGCTCAGTGAGGGCCTGAAAAAACGTCAGCTGTCTACCAGTGAGGAGTCTGAGAAATCTGAGGAGGTCTGAATAGAACATTGTCTGACTATGTTTTTGTGACAAAATCAAATTTGGTGTGTTTTTACATGCCAAGTGACAAGTTTTTGGTTCAACAAAACTCCATTGGACTTCAGTAATTCGCAGTGTGTGCAGGCGATCTAAACTTGAGTTGCTATGTCCTCCTATACACCGCCTGGCAAATTTGTTGGGAGTTTGTGCTTGTTCCAACAATGACTCACAAATTCAAAAATGAAAAGACCTAGTTGCAGTCAGTGTATTGATGTTTGCTCATATTTGAGTGAAAAAAACCCTATTTGATTTGGTTTAGAGTTGACTGCTGGCCTTTACTCTTGTTGACACAGTTCAGTGGTCTTTGCACAACTTCATGCTAAAACTTCAAGTTCAAGAATTTAGAAACTATTTATATAAAATGTACTTTTGGTTCTCATTTTCATTCATCTTCATTTTTATTTCCATCAGAATGGACCTGCTACAGATGTTGGTAAAGCTGCTATCAAGCAGGCTCCAAAACCCCAGAGTAGAGGCCTCTTCTCTGATGATGAAGACACACAGGTAAGGCTTTCATAGTCTACTGAGGGAAAACTGTAATAACAATGATAATGTGAATTTTAATCACATGATACACGTGTTTACCGTCTACAGGTATTCCCAAGCATTCCTAAGAGTCAGTCTAAACCTGAACTCACAAGCAAGAGCAAAGCCAGCAAGCCCCCCATCTCATTATTTGATGATGAGGAAGAAGAGGTAGAAGACACACAAACAAAACTGAAATAGGTTAGGCTCGTTTTTTTCAGTGCATAATGTAATAACTGTTTTTTCATCTTTCAGGATCTGTTTGCATCTGCACCTAAATCTAAACAAAAACCTAATCAAGATAAACCCTCCACACCACAGCCAAGTAAGACCGTGTCCAGCTCCCTCTTCAGTGATGATGAGGTATAACAATAAGGAAAATTACATTTTTCCACAGCTTGCCAATGTCTCAGTTTTGGTGCAGTATGATAGATTCATTTCTTCAATGACAGGACCAGTGGATAGGTTCCAAGAGTAGTGCAACAACACCAGACATCAAGACAGGAGGGATGAAGCCCAGTGCCAGCGCCCCCTCCAGTCTCCCCGGTGCCAAAACACTTCAGAAGAGCAGCCTGTTTGACAACGGCGATGATGATGAGGATCTGTTTGCTCCATCAAAAGAGTCAAGGTATTTGTAGTATTTATGACTTTTTCATTCTTGCATTAGAAACTGTGCAAAAAACCTAACCTGCATCCTCACTGTTATAATTGCATTAACTCTGAGCTTAATTGAATAAAGAACAATTTTTAATACTGTGTTGCCAAGGTTTCTTATCTATCCTCCTGCTCTGTCACTCTTCACATAGTCAAAAGAAGCCTCAGAGAGTTGCACTGTTGTTTGAAGATGAGGGTGATGATGATGAAGATAAAGGATCCCTCTTCGGCATCAAGCCAACTGTCAACACAAACACTGCAGCCCCAGCTGCTAAAGTGAGTGCACTGCCTCATTTTATTCTAAATTGTCATGAAGAACAATCACGCTTTGAAGCTTGCAGTTTCACAGAAAACACCAAATTTAAAAAATCACGCCAGCTCTGTTAGTTTGTCACGCAACAGTGACTGGGTGATTGCTAATGTTTTCAAAGCATGAATTTGCATTATGTCCCACTGTGAGATTAAATTCTTTTATCACTTCTACTACTCCTCAGACCTCTCAGTCGTCCCCCCTCACACAGAAATCAGAGGAGGTTACAGTTTCTAAGACAACAGCAGAGGACAGGCCTTCCCTCCAGGAGAAGCCAGTTGCAAAGATCCCTGAGCCTTTTCCACCATCAGCGTTGCCGGAGAATAGCGAAAGTAAAAAGAAGCCTGCTGGAGCCGTCAGTCTCTTTGGAGGCATTAACGTTCTTGAAAACAAGGCAAAGAACCCGTTGAATGAAAATGAAAATGACAATGATGACAGCTTCCTCTCCAAGGACAGCCCACCACCAAATATTGAGAAGGAGGAGAAGAAGGAAGAGAAAGTTAAAACAAAAGCTGTTAGTCTGTTTGAAGATGAGGAGGAAGATGAATCAGATTGGAATGATCCCATATTCACACCGAGTAAACCCACAAGCAGAAACACACTAAAGGTTTGTATACTCGACAGCAAACCCAAGTGTGATGTGAAGAGGTGATTTAGTTGCATCTCCTGCAGTCAGTGTTAACATATGTCTCTTTTTTCCCTCTTACAGCCTACAGAGCAGCGAGCACAGGCAAAGAGCACTGGTGTGTTCCAGGACGAGGAGCTGCTATTCAGTCACACGCAGCAGAAGGACAACGACCCAGATGTTGATCTCTTTGCCACCTCAGGGAAAGCTGCAGTCAGTATTTTACATAGTCTTCTCTGATTATATATGTACTTCTTTTCTTTAGTTGTTAAGAAATCATGACTGTATTTACTTTTTAGAGCTCCAAGTCCAGCTCAGTGAAGCCAGCAGCACAAAGTCTGTTTGCAGATGACGATGAAGATGACCTCTTCAGCTCAACCAAGCCAAAAGCTCCTCCCCCGGTATCAATTTGATTGTTTAAGTGATTTAGAATAAGGCACATTCCTTTTTCCCAGCTTTGCATATTATACTACTTAGAGTAGTATAATAACACAGCTGTAAAAGTTACAGCTGTGTAAAAAGATTTCTTGTCAAGTTGGAGAAATTTCAGCTCTCCTGGTTTTTCTCTTTGAATTTTCATTTGCAGAAAGTAGCAGAGAAGCCCAGTAAACCTACTGAAAAAGCACCACTAGCAAGTCCAGAACCTGTGTCAGAGATTCAGGTGAGTTCACTGGGAGAATATATTATGTTCAGTAATATCATGAAATACGTTATTTTTTAGGCCATGACTGTGTGCTCATGTTTTGATTTGTGCATTATTTATGCTTTTTATAGTTTTTTATTGATACTTTAAATTTACTGCCTATTAAAAAATGTAATGTCAATGAACTCAAGAAATACCTCTGGTAGATACAGTTCTGATCCTGCTGTAATCTAACCACACAGAAACCTGCTCCAAGTCCTGTAAAACCTAAAGAGTCCTCATCAAGGATTGGGAAACTTCAAGTAATTTTTTTTTATCTTTTATGAAATCAGAAGTCTTCATTCTTGGCATTTCACTCTGATTCCTGCTGATAAAAGACTTTCCAAATCCCACATGCATATTTTGTCTTTGAAGGTTTCTTCTGTCTGGGCCTTTCCATATTCCAACTTTAAAACTTGGCTGTAACAGAGTGGCATGACTGTCAAAATGAAGATAGTTCTTTGTTTTGATCTTGCTTAACTTGAGAATTTTGCTCACTCTCTCTTCCAGTTTCATTAGATGGTATTCGTTCATCTTTCTCTTGTCTCATTTCCATCTACAGTTCTGGTTTTTCATTTTCCTCTGAAAGTCTGCTGCTTGGAACCACATTATATATACTTTTGAATAGAGAGTAGTTGAAAAGTGCAGTTGTGAGGCAAGGACATGTACAAATGTTGGATATTTAAATTAGGAAGTCTGTGTAAAGCTCTTTGTTCACTACTCAGGATCCATCATGTCTTTTTCACCTTGATAAATATTTGTACTGGTGCATTTGTTCATTTTACACTCAGGCCAATCTGATGATCAACCCAGCTGCGTTGCTCCCTGGTGCTGCCCCCAGCATGCCAGGGGCTGTAAGTGTACTTCCTGGCATAGGTCCTAGTTCCTCTTCTGGGGTGTCTAGCTCCAGCCTGAGCCCCAGTCCTGCCACAACTCCTGGAGCCCAGACAGACAGTGAGGAAGCATTGAGCTTCGACACCCCAGTCCAGGTTACAACACTGCAGAGTGCACACAAGGTGGGTTTATGATTCCTAGAGCCTGGTGTATGTTGACATCACCCTTGAATTCTTTTACTTTTAGAGGGTTTTCTGATTTGTCCTTGTGAGAGAAAATCTTCTGTCATGCAGGGTCGTGCCAAAGGTTCTGCACTTCGGAGACCCCAGTCCAGAGCTGCAAGGCAGCAAGCTGCCCAAAGATCTGTGGACGATAGTGATGCAACCCTTGGTCAAAATGTTCTTGGGCCAAAGCCCAGTCTCTCTGGTTTGGTCTTACCTGTACCCGAACAGTCCAGCCAGATATCTGCCAGTCTGCCACAAACTAACTCAGCTGTTCCCACAGCCTTGCCCCCCGCCTCCTCACCCCCTCAACCTCCACTCTCTGAAATCTCCCCTAGACCCTCTGTACTAACTTTGCCAGTATCTACAAATGCTGGAAAGAAAGACTCCAGTAAGGACAGCCTCGGTGCAAAGGGGCTGCCCTCTTCTGATGACGATGACCTTTTTGCCTCAGACAGTGCGTTTGAAGGATCTTCAGTCACTAACACACCCTCTACCAGACAAAATACCAAGGCTACACAACCTCAGGCCAGTAGTGGAGCAGGACAGAAGAAGGACAAAGACAAAAGCACATTCCCTTCCATTTTTGATGACAACACCGACGACCTTTTCCAAAAGGTCAAACCAAGGTCAACTGCGAAGAAAGCCAAGGCCTCGTCTTTTTTGGAGGATGATGATGATGACGAGGACATCTTTGGAGTGAGCAACAGTTCCACTCCCTCGTCCACAAATAGTAAAGAAATCAAGAACAACAGTAGTTTTTCAAAGCAGGACATCTTCCAGGTACCTTTATTTTACACCGGTGGTAATATGCTCAAATGTTTGTCTGTGTCATGATGAAATGTGCTCACTTTTTCTTATTGAATATCTGTGTTGTCAGGATGAAGTAGCCACCGTGCCTAAAGTTCACAAGAAGCACAAAGAGAAGAGCATTGATGCCAGCTTGTTTGATGACGACGTAGATATTTTTGCTGACCTGACAGACACTTTAAAACCAAAACAGAAGTCCAAGACAAAGGGAGAGACCAAGTCAATATTTGATGATGACATGGGTAAGCAACAATAAAATGTGTGCAGGCATTCATATGCTCTTTATTCTGGCTTTTGCTACCGTACTGTGGTCTAGCTTCTCTTTTTAAAACCGAACAAATATTGTGTCCATCTGTCTGTTTTCTTTAAAGATGACATCTTCTCACCAAGCACAGTAAAACCAGTGGCGAAGGCTCCCCATAAATCAAAGAAGACACCGCCATCCCAGGAGACCAGTGCAGCAGCAGATTCAGGCAACATATTTGATGATCCACTTAACGCTTTTGGTGGGAACTGAACTGTTGTTTCTCAGTAATCAGATTTGTACACTTGTGGAATGTGGATTCATTCTTATGTCATTTGGAACGCTGAAAGATTGGAGATCAATACACTGTTGATAGAGTATTTATTCATATAAATTCATATAAATACTGTGGCTTATTTTTGGCAGATAAAGACTCAAATATAAATGGTTCCGGTCATCTTCTGACAGCATTTCCAAAATCATCTCAGCATCAGATCATATTATATAACAGTTATTATATACTGTTAATCTTTATTATACATGATAGCACTTTATAAGCATACCATATGCTTAGCCTCAAAGCCTGCAGAAATTATCAGTAAACTGTCTTGTTTGTTTTGAAGATGTTTATCCTTTGGCTTTGCCATGTTGAGATTCCATGTTTTTGGGTTTGTGCCATATCACAGTTATGAGAAATCATTATGTTTACTTAGTGTCTTAGGCATTTTGACAATGTTTTTATTAATAAGAAATTCATCCATTTCTTAACTTTGGCTGTGATGAAAAAGGAAATTCATTTTTAATAACTAAAAAGAAACATATTTTATGCTATTTGAAATGTGTGTGATTATTTCCGATTTAACTTGTTTTCATGTGCACTCTGTCTGAAATATTTATCAGTGTTTGATATGAGCAGAAAGCTCACTCCAAAGGAGAGGAGCGTTAGATCGGTGTTCAGTAACAACATTTCTCTTTCATTTATGGCTGATGGTTCAGTGTCTTAAATGAGCGTCATCACTGCAGTAAAAAAATACATTTGCTCTCCTTCTAGCATTCACAGAACACCCATCTAGCTTTTAGAATTTCTTTTACCTTTTCCACATTAGGTTGTAAATAAAGCTCCAAACACAGTGAAAGCACAGTTTGTAGATGACAGCTTGAAGCTCTTTAAGGTGGTAATAAGTCTTTCTAGTCCCATTTGAAGGATCAGGACCTTATGGTGCTACAATGCGACAAACACCTGACATCAGACAGTTTAGACAAAGATACAACTTTCGTAACGTTTGTACGGGAAAAGTATAGAGTTCATGTGAACATATCAGAAAATGTTCAGTTTTATCATAACATATTTATTCATGTAATTATATCAGTGTATTTCATTAATTATTTTTTCAAAAGCTTCAGCAGCTCTTAGACTTTTTAATGTATATGGAAAAAAATGTGTTGGAAAAGTAATTTGTACCAATGTTGTAAACAAATATTTGATTGATTTTAAGTGTTAGATGTACAGCGACCGATGTGAAAATTTCTTTCGTTAATTTGTGTGGGTATGATAAGACAGCAGGACGTAAAGGTGACCACCTTTGACACCGAGCACTGACAACGTTCTGTCCCGCCCACATCACCACCCGTGGCGCCAATTGGTTCCTTTGTCTGTCAATCAACAGGCATCACAAAGGTGTTGTTCAGTCGTTTTTGACAGGTATAATGCTGTCGCCGACAATGGAACAACGGCGACCGACCAGGGCATGCAGTTTACTTCTTTCCGTGTGTAGTTTTTAAGCTGGAAACGTCATGAGTTTAGTTTTGGACGTAACGTTTCCCTCGACAGCTACGCCGGACTGGACCGGACTGAAGCCTGTGGATGTAGCCTAGCAGCCTGCTAGCCAACCACCAAGAAAGGTAGCCATTGTTTGAGTTGTTGGCTAACATGGCAACGAAAGCTAACGTTAGCAGCGTTGGCTAGGCGGGCTTTGCTACTGTTTTATTGCAGAGGATACTGGTAAGCGCGGCTTTAACAACATAATCTTTGTGAAGACCTTTGCTTTTTTAAATCTGGGACGAAGAAATACTGCCCGTGACCCTTCTTTGCTAACGTTAGCCACTGGGAATGTACTGAGGCGATTGCCAACTCCATTCATCTCCGTTGTCATGCAGCTAGCTGACCCAGATGATCTTTTTTTCCGACCTGGCCCGCGGTGTCCGTTGTGGTGATGTGGTTAACCAGTTTTATTGTTATAGCTAGAGGCAGTTCGCACACATCTTTGCCTGTAATCTGAAAGTCAAGCCATTTTCTTTAAAGAATGCTTTGCTGTGACACCCAGTAGTCTCTGAATTGGTACACCTCGGTCCACGAATACTAACAATACGGAGCCAACAATCAGCAGGACAGCTCTTCTTCAGTGTCGTATACCTTGTCTAAGCGCTTCAGTGAGTTACTATAGCTCCTGTGCTGGGCCTCAATAACCAGTAAAGTAGAAAATATCAACTGAAGGGTTCAGTGCGTTATGGATGCCCTGGATAGCTTTACTCAAAGAAACATAGGGGCAAGATAATATTTTGCAGCCACATATTGATCTCATCAGTACAGCAGAAGCTGAACTGTTGGTTTCTGAGTTGGAAAAGTGTAACATACATTCTTCTGTTTTCTCTGCAGAAGCCCATGCACACATATGACCTAGCATTATTCAGATGCTGAATCCAACACTTCGTCCGTATCCAGACCTGGCTCTCATGCAGATTATATGAGATAAAACGTTGGCGAGTCAAGTGACACAGGAGGTGATCTCTCAAAGGCTGCCGTCAGGCGCAGGACACCTCATACCACTGATGGGCTTATGTAACACACCTGATCTTGAATTTTGGCCAGGGCCCTAAATGCTGCCCTGAATGTTTCATAAGATGGTTGCACATGTCTGCTGCCACAGATGCTCTCAAACAAGGGCTACTCAATTTAAAACGTACTACAGGACAGGTTCCCTCTCAAGGAGATTGCTTTAGTATCCATGAGCATAGTGCGAAGTGTTAGAACTACCTCATCAGATACATAACTTAATTGCTATAAAAGTTATTTAGTGAATATCTCCCACACTCCTGTTGCCGATGTAAAGAATATGTATTGTCTAGTTTAATAGACCCCCCACACACAGAAAATTTTCAGCAACTGTACAAAATGTTATTGAATACATTTTTAGTTGAAATGTCAAATTTGTGGGTTTATGTGTGAACAATGAATAGCAAAGGTTTTCTTTTGAGTGCAATCTGACTCTTTGAAAACATCAAATTTCACATGGTTTTTTGATTTATGACAGTGTCAACATTCATCATGTCTACGACACTTGATCGCAGAGGCTGGTAGTGTCTGAGCTAATCAAATCTTCTGAAATGAATTTTAATCAGTCCATGCTTTTGATTCTACTTCCAGCAGTGGTCATCCTGCAGGATGTGTGACTGTTGTGAGGCCGGTGAGCAGTGCCTGTCCCTCTCTCCCTCATCTTGGGCCAGCCCTCCCATTTCACAGTCTCCCTGAAGTCTCTTCTCCCAACCTGCCAAGATGACCGACAGGAAAGAGCCACCCTTCTTTAATGACGACAGTGTGGGAGCTTTTCATTATAAGATCCCTTTCTATGACACTATGGAACTCTTCATAGAGACACTGACAGGGACCTGTTTTGAGCTGCGTGTGTTGCCCTATGAGGCTGTCATTTCAGTCAAGGCAAAGATCCAGAGGCTGGAAGGTACAAAGTGTATTATTTTGAAGATTGCATGTTATTGCTTCCATGTTTTTAAGAAATAATGCTTGTACTGCTGCTGTTGATGATGCTAAATGACAAGACAAAACCTTTTCATTCAGAACTGTGCAGCAGGATCAGGCTATTTGCTCACTGTGTAAAATGAAGCTGCCTTTGAATATGATTACCACATAATAGGGGCTCACCTGTTGGCTTGTCTTCCTCAGGAGACACTGGAGGCACAACGAATGAGCACAGACAAAATCTGTTCTGCAGTGTAGTGTAGGAGTGTGGCATGTTGTGTTTTCATAAATTTGAAAAGAATGTGTTCAGTGGTTCTTATTTATCCAGAATTGATTTTTTTTAAAGTTTGACAATGGCAGTCCTCTAAGGCTGCTTTGTTGTAGATCAATATGACCTCCCATATCTACATTCTTTGCAGCTGTTTTCAGTTTTGGTCAGAAAGGCCTCTCTGTGCTCTGTGTGTGGAGATGTGTTAGCCAAGTCTGTGTGTTTGTGATGGAGCATACCACTCAGCAATGAAGGGACCACTTGCTCTCTCACCAACACTGGCTCACCTCCAGCACTGGGTCAGCAAGTTCACTCACTGTGGGCAGAGAGAGCTTCCTGACTATGCATACTCTCCATCTCATTCCAAGGAGTAGATCTACAGAGCCTTTGTATTAATTAGGCTGCCATCCTTCTGAGACTTCATTGTTTTGTCTCATTTTCAATGACGTTAGATACAGTGGAGACAGAGTAGTCCAAACAACTTCATGCATTTGCCACCTTTTAGCTGTAAAAGAAGCTGCCTGTATGGTGCAGTAACAAACAATCACATTTTCAAAATTTGTGCTATTTTAAAGGACAATGCATCATTTCTGTAATTTGCTGTGTTTTTCAGCAGTTTCATAATCCTGTCTTTAGGGGGCAGACATGAATCATCTTTAGCAGTGTGTGGCTGCTTCTGTTGTCAGCATTCTCACCTCGGTTGTTTGTCAGGTTACTGAGGGTAGTGTATGAAATATAAACAGGTCCTGTAAACTATGGTTGTTTTCTCTCTTACCTTCTCCCTCTTATTATCTGCAAAGGTATCCCTGTTGCCCAGCAACATCTTATCTGGAATAATCTGGAGCTGGACGACGAACATTGTCTACATGACTATGGGTAAATCTTCTCCCTCCCAACCCTGCCCAGCACTGACACTCTGACAAAATCACAAAGACAAGGCTTGTTAGAGAAATTGCCAGTAATGTTTGAAAACATGCTGTGTACATTTAGTATAATTTGCATGTGCACTTTAAAAGCCTTCCCGCTGTGGTAGTGACTCAGACTTCATTTAATTCAGCAAGCTGTAAATGAGCCACAGATTAAGAGCCAGATGAGACAAGTGACATAGTGGTCATATTTAGAGAGCTTGTCCCTCAACTCTTGTGGGTTTATGAGATGCAGACCTCACCCTCCAGTGCTCTGCTGGCTGCAGATGGTGGTTGTTGATGGTGATTGTTATGAAAGCTTGTCACTTAATTTTCCACATGAGCGGCCTCTGGTGAGATCTTGCTAGGATTGCCTATCACACTGCAGTACGCTTTTGAAGTTTTAGACGCAGAAGGGTAGAGTAGGCAATGAAACATCTGCTCATACGAAAGAAATGTTCCACTGATATTCCCAGGCATGCTCAGGTCATCTGGAAATCATCCTGACCCTCAAAGTGCTGTTTACTTTAGATCAGAGCCTCTTCCAGAAGTAAACCATTTTAACCTTAATGTAGACGTTGCCTATTTTTTATTCCCTTCTCTCCCATTAGAGTTACATACACTGGGAGGATTGGTAACAATACTCTTCA
The DNA here is from genome assembly GCA_900303245.1 of Selene dorsalis. NCBI lineage: Eukaryota > Metazoa > Chordata > Actinopteri > Carangiformes > Carangidae > Selene > Selene dorsalis. The sequence goes on along the minus strand of OMNW01001480.1, from coordinate 57,566 downwards.
CCTGGTCTTCTGTATTGACCATTATCCTGTATGTGTTTGCAGCATTGCAGAGGGCTGCACTTTGAAGCTGGTCTTAGCCATGAGAGGAGGGCCAATTAACACCAGGAGAGGTAACAAACCAAAGAACAGCAGAGTCACATGATAGTAAATGACGCAATCAAAATGTACTGATTTCTGGTTTTTACCTTTTTCAGTAACCATGGAGGATCCAATCAAAGAGGTGGCTGACCTGATGGAGAGCACAAAGGAGGAGGGCTGGGAGAAAAGTGTGACCAACAAGCAGGTCACATTTGTGGTTTATCGTGAGGGTGACCAGCTAAACTTCTTCCGAGTGGTTGACAGGGGAGATGGCACCCTGACTCCTCTGTCTGAATCCCTGAGGTCAGGATACTGTCAAAATGTCAATGTTTTTATTTTAAAGATAATATACTGTAACTGTGTGCATAAATGAATCTGGAGGTTGGTAACCACATTACCCATCGTACATACTCTAACAAAAACATCAGAATTGTAAATGCACTATTGCATTAGGTTCTGAGTTTTAAGTATAGTGCAGGGAGACAGGAGTCACGACTGAGGAACCAACAGAATAAATTAATATTATTATATAATTATGCAGCCAGTTTGGAGTTCAGTATTCAACATTGATTATTCCATGATAGTCGTGAACCACTGCAGCGACAGGCTTGTTTCTTAGATCACTAACATAGGGAGTGTTTTTCTCTCATATTCTCTAGTGGTGGCTCAGTGTACAATGCGTATGCAGAGGAGGAGGAGGATGGAGAGAGTTCTGCAGCGGCACAGCAGAGCCTTGAGAACTTCATCACCATGACCAAAATGAAGCTGCTCAAAGCCAAGATGGAGGACATGAACCTCAACAAGAAAGTAGGAGCCTACTGGGATCACAGAGTGACAGAATTACAGTTTCATTAATGCCTGTTAGAGTGCAAATGCAGCCAGGACACAGCATTCATTTTCACACCATTTTTAAAATGCAGACTCACACACTCCTGCATGTCATAATCATGGACTGAAATGGTTGTCTGCAACCGTTTTGCATAATGCAGATGCACTGCACCAAACACTAATTTGCATGTGTTGGTAAGGGGATAGAGCTTTTCATTACTTTAACCTTCACTTACATTATAATGTTTTAGGCTCATAATTGATTAATATGAGCATCTTAAACTAAGTGATAAGAGAACTACTTTGATTTATAATTTTACAACAGATGAAAATATACTGTGCCTTTGTTAGGGCACCGTAGTATAATCTGAATATCTGTGTCTCTGTTCTCCAGCCGAAAAAGGCAGCGAAGGTAAAACCACGGCCTCCTGTCAGCCCACATCCCTGCGGTGGCTCACTAGGACCTTCCAACACACGACACCATCATCGCCTGCTTCGCTCGCTCCCTCAGATCAACCAGCCCCGGCAGACAAGTGCACAACTACCTCCAATCACTGACCATGAACCCACAGACTCTTCCCCGTCCTCAAGCGCTGCATCCTCCGCCCACTTGTCCATCCCTAGACGACCGCCTCCCTCTTTCTCCTCGCCGTCTTGTTATATGCTTCAGGAGGAGGAGCCGTGGGAGACGTGCCCACCCTTTGCAAAAATACGGCCCCCTCCCAAAGTTTCTCGCTTGGACATAGGCACCACCAGATTGATGCGGGACTGTGTGTACCCTCAGCTCCCTCCCCTGTGTACCAGGGGGCCACCCGAAGCCACGTTTGACACAGCTGAGCCTGCGGGGGAAGCAGTGGGGCTGGGTTTGTTAGAGGAGGCTGCAGGGCTGGTGGCGCCGACAAAACCTGGAGCTCCATTCGGGGAATTGTTAGACCCTCTGAGTCTGGATGTGTCCACCCAGCCAGAGGGAGGTTGTCGGTCCCTTGAGGTTGGGCCTCAGCACCAGCTGCCCCTCTCCCCTTCCCCACTTAGTACCTGGACACTTGGGACAGGTGACACTCTGACCAGCAGAGCTGATAGGACACAGCTTGGCACATCTTTTCATATGAGTCCTTGCTCTCCATTACCTGCCTCCACATCTCCATCCGCTTCGACCAGACTGCTGCCCCAGCCTTTCGATTCCACAGTTTCCTGTTTACAGCCCAACCTTCAAGCACAATCCTCTGCACAAGTGAAGCCAGGCAACGCATCCACTCACCCCTCCACCTCCTCATCAGTTCCTCCGCCACGCCTTCGAGGCGTGAAAGTGGAGTCACCTGGCAAGAGGCCAGAGCTCATTTCAAAAAGGGAAGCAAGAGGTATCACTAAGTTGGCCAACCAAGCCTGTAAGGAGCCACTGGGGCCTCTGAACAACTCTGAGCTCTTGGCTTCTCTCACCACAAGAGCTCCAGACAGCAGCAGCAGCAGCACCAGGGACAGCCTTGGAGAGAGTCTGGGACTTTCACTGGCATTGCCTCCTGCCACTGCCTCAGGACAGAGCAGCCATGGCTCCAGACTACCATCCATCCCAACTAACAGGCTCCTTCAGGAGGGTCTCATTAGACAAATGTCACCATTGCACCAAGCATCAGCCTCTTACATGGTAACAGTTTTTGCTATTGAAATTAAATTTATGGAAATGTTTTTAATGTGCACTTTTGGTTTGAGCTTAAAAGAATCCGATTTGTTTTGAAGGATTGACGCCACTCATCAAATTACTCTCACTTAAATTTCAGAAATAATCTTTCTAGAACTAAAATTTGCTTTAGCTGTCACATCAAATTAATTCTAATTGCTTTGTATTTTAGTGGATCAGAATTGTACAATCTACATGCATGTATTGTATATAAATAGTTAAGATACAATACAAATAATTGTTTTCATTGGTGGAAAAATAGTTAAAATATCAGAGTCAAGTCTATCAAAAAATCATCTTTAAATTGATCTTCTATTGAGCTGCCCTTCTGATAGGGATCAGTTTTCTCTATATCTCTTTGGCTCATCCTGTTGCACTAACAGAGTTCATTCCTTGTATAACCCCTGAACATACATTTTCTAACTTGGACTGTTAAAATGATTTAAACTCTTTTCCAGCACCACATCTTTTTTTTTTTCCTCAAATCTAATTTTCTCGGGAGTTGAGCACTGCAGCCCATTTTATTGATCTTCTCTGAAACCATTTCATGTTGCTGTTTTTTCACAGGCCACCAACACTCTTGCATCAGCTGGAGGAGTCATGACCTCATTCAGGAGAATAGGTAAGGGAGACACGCAGACACCCTAATGTTAAGAACTTGTATCCCAAGATAGTGCTGCAATGTGGCGGTTCGATTGGGCACTTGAGTTGTGGACCTTGCAGCACTGTAATTTTGAAATGCTCCTAGCTGTGCCGGAGCGCACACATTGTAGCCAAATAGTTCAGCACTATGAAGTATATATAGTTGTTGAAAGGTGCAGTCACACACAGAGATGATGTTATGTGGAAACCTTTAGTACACGGTTTTTGAGGGCTACAACAAAGCACCACAAGGGTTTTACATACTCATTATTTCTACAAGCACAGAAGCAGCACAAACAACAGAAGGCGGCCGGCCTACACACTAGCACACTCATCTTTTCATTTATGTCAGCCACTGAAATGCTTAGACCAAATATGCATAACTACACACGGATCGATGCACAAAGTAGTGAGTCAAGACTCTCCATTTACCGTTTTTGAAGATCAGTGTTTCCCACAGGCGGAGATTTTATTGGTGGTGGTCAAACTGGAGGCAGCTTCAAACAGCAATCCAACTAATGACTGTTTTTTTTTTTTTTTAGTCACTAATTAGCTGTGTACTCCAGGTTGTTGTCTGGCAAGGAACATACCTAGTAGCATGTTGCTCTCCACCATGCTTCACTGTAGGAGGGTGTTGTCCACTTGTAGGCAGTGGATACAGTAGCATTTGGCATTTCAGGGCAAAGAGTTCAGTTACTGTCTCACCACACGAGATTATTTTTTTCCACAATGGTTTGAGTTGTTTAGTTCAGTCTTATAAGCTGTTATGAGAAAAGAAAGGAGAGGCATAGCAAGAAAGGTGATAACAAGGATATACACAGAATTTAGATATTGTTGTTTTGTTTGCTACAAAATAGTCCTAACTTTGTCATCATTGGGTAAATTACAGATGTATCAAAAACCACCCTGGAAAATCTGTATCTGAAGCAACCGGGAAATATTATTATTTATTTTAAGTCTGCAATTCCATAATAATTTTTCAGATATTTCCTGGCAAGACTTATGTAATTTGGTACTAATTTTAGGGAAAACAGAGTTGAGTCAAGTTTCCAATAATAAATGTATGATATGGGTTTAGGTGGACATATTTCAAGATAAATCTATTTCCCTATAATTACAGCGTAATTATTCCCTGGAAATGTCTTTGGAAACTATTAGGAAAGGACAGACCTGTAAAGAAAATATTTTAATTGTTTTGTAATTCAGTGTATTTTTCATAGAAACCCTTGCCAGTTTTACAGACTTCCCATTGTGCTTCATTAAAACACTGGAACCTTTTCCTTTGTGACCACTGACTGAACTGCAGGGCAACACAAACAAACTGCAGTCAGCAGTTTTAATGAAGATATCAGCACTGACAGTAACTGAAACAAGCTGACATACTTTGTTACAACAAAAAGGGACTTTTGTCTGTCTCAGTGCATCATGTGTCTTCAGAACCAGAACTGCTGAAATTTATATCAGATCCTCTTTATTTAATGAACCTGATGAGGATCCAGAGTTAACAAAACTTAACTGGGACAGCCCTAAATTAAATGTCATCAAATGTAGTCAAATTCTAATTAAGGCTCCTACGCAGCAGAACGTAGAAAATGTGAATGGGTCTGAATATATCTGAATCCTCTGTATGCCTGTATGGTAGAAGATTAAAGTGCACGAAACAAATAAAAATCCAATCCCACGCCCAGCTGCTTGACAGCAAGCTTCCTGTACCTTCATCACAGAGCTGTCAGTTTTATCTGTATGTTCCCGTATCCCCACGGCTCCCAAACCTAGCTGAGCTGCATGCTCCTACCAACACGATTATCACGGGTACAAGCTGACATGAACCAGTGTTCCCTGACTTCCCGGAAATGAACTGAAGAGTATTTTGTGACATGTTTCCTGAAATTACAAAGGCGCTGATTCCTATGGCAAAGCTGTTTCCTCAAATTCTTTTCTGCTTGAAACATACATGATCAATCCGTTGAAGAGTGTCACAAATTTACTCCTGTTCAGGTCTAGTTCAGTCGACTGCAGCTAATTTAAAATTCACATTTCATTATAAAACAACTGCCAGGGATAACAAAGAAACCCAAGATGAGGAGAACTGAATCTGACAGTTTTGAACACTGTGTTTTTGCAGGATTATTTTGAAGCAGTTGGTATCATCTGATAGACATTAATAAGACATAATGCATGATATGAAAATACTAGACAAAAAGGTAAATGCTGATGACTAACTGTTTCAGATAAGTGCAGAGAAACTTTAAGATATTGGATTTTCGGCCAAACTCAGTTTTTTCTGCCTCAGTGGGTGTCTTATCTTTTGACAGGTGGTGAAAATAGCTACATTGACATCACTGCTAGGTTTGAAGTTCAGCACAGAGAAATGCAACTTTACCTAACTTTCATGATTCTGCCTTGATTCAACGTCAGCTTCCTGATTACTGTGATGGATGAGGCTTGAGCAAATTTCAATTCTGTGATATATACAAGCACAAATGAAACCAGCAGATTTCGCAAGGTTGTATGTCAAGAGAAATATTCCGAACAAGTCTTATGCTGTCTGCAGACAACAGGGATACTTGAAATGTTATCATTCAAAGAAGAGAACCTAGCTACATTATTGGACTGTGTAGATTTGTTCCACTGATAGAAACCTTTTCACTGCACGATCAGTTATTCCACAGAGGCCCCTCCGAAGTAAATAAAAAATGTGTCCTCTCCTCTAAGGCACTCCAACTTACCACCTACCTCCAGTCAAGGCTCCCACAGGCAGCAAGAAGAAGAGCACAAAGCACTGCTTCCTCTGTGGAAAGAAGACTGGCCTGGCCACCAGCTACGAGTGCAGGTACAAATCCCTCCAGTCAGTCACTCAGTCACTCAGTGAGTCATTCATTCAATCAGTTACTCAGTCAGTTACTCAGTCTGTCAGTCTTGTCCTTTAAAACCCACTTTTTGTACAGTGTCTTTTTTTAGCTCATCATTTTGTCTGTCAGTTGAAACGCTAGCTCTGCTCACTGCGATTAAGCTTATTAGAGTTTCTCCCCACGACATCAGTCTGGATCACTTCTCTCTCCTGGGTCTTTTTTCAGGCGTACACATTGAATCTGATGCAACAGTATGTAACTCTAATCTCTTGACATTGGGCACTTGTAGAGGATGAGTCATTTAAAGGATAGAACTCCGTGTTAACTAAAAGGCTGGTAACCTGTGTGATTAAAGCAGTTGCTCACTGATGAGATAAATTACCCCTCTATAATAGCGTTTGTTTTTTTCACTATTGGACTGATTTGAATTGAGTAGAGGACATATGAGGGGATTTTAGTCCAAAAAAACTTTTGCTACAGAGGAGTTAAAGTAAAGAGGGAGTCATGTGACGTGCCTTCAGACTCAACAGAACGACCTTATGACTGAGCAGATGATGTTTGCTGGAAAAACTGTCGTCAGTTTTTTTGACTGTAAGAGCTTGAGAGGAACACTATCAATGAAATATTATTCCCAGATCAGGTGTTTTTTGCATACATACTGAAGTGTGTTTATTTAAATCTTCTAGGTGCGGTCACAACTTCTGTGCCACCCACCGCTACGCAGAGACGCATGACTGCACGTATGACTACAAAAGTGCTGGACGGCGATTTCTGCAAGAAACCAACCCTCTTATCAGTGCTCCCAAGCTGCCTAAGATCTAGACCCCACAACCCTCTCCTCTCATGAGGGACAACCTGAAGAACCCACAGGATTTAGTGACTGAACTGAAGAGATTTTGCAGAGTCATTTCTAGCAGAGAGAAGGCACCTATTCACCACTGTGCTTTTTTTTATCAGCCAAGTTTGCTTCGAATTCAAATAAAATAGTCTGTTAAGCCAAGTGTGAACAAACAAGAGTTGACTGAAATGGCACAGAACTAATTATCACCTCTTGACAATGTGAAAATGTTTATCCCATTATCTGTTACCTTGTTCCTTTTCCATTACGTAAAAACAAAACAAACAAACAAAAAAAAAACCTGTGCATGTATGTAGGTAGTTTTGGTTAAATATATCTGCTGCACGTTAAAACATGTCTGTTTTTAGTTTTGTAAGCCTTTTTTTTTTTTTTTTCTTTTTTTTTTTTAATAGGACCACTGATGACTTTTCATTCGACAAGTCTTTGACAGATGCACTTTAGAACTATCATATTTATACATTTGACTTTCCTTATTGTGACGGGAGAGGATACTTACATTTCTGTGTTTGTCTTATGAAGTGTTTATGTTGTCGTCAAGATTTTTATATTCTGCACCGCTAAACGTCTTTCTTACACAGGCACATACATACCGATATAACTAATGAAATCTTTCTTTAAAAGAGAACAACACATCCGCTTACTGATGAAATACTTAATATTTATTAATGAATACTACTTATTTAAATTCAAGGTTGGTTTTAAAATAGCAAGTATGCAAATGTGTGTAGGTGTGAATGTCAGTTGTAATCCATATGCCTATCAAGTAAACTGTATTGGGATTGGGGGACGTGGTTATGGTATTTATGATGTGTCTTCAGTACAGTGGTTGCCATAAAAAATCTTTTGTAAGTCTTTTTTTATTGCTCAGCTGTTGCAAAAACTTAAATGCTGTTAAAGTACCTACAGGGGTTTGATCTAATAAAGTTTCTTCTAAGCGTTTAGATCCCACACTTGTCTAAAATCATGTTTCTGACCAAATTCCATTTGTAAGGAAACACTGAGTTCAGCCTCTTCTACTTGGTCCTGCTGTAATTTCCTGTCATTTCTTTGCAGTCTCCCTCAAGTCCTGATGTGGTCCCTCATTATTTGTGACATTGGATGTTTGACCTTTTCTGCCGCTCGCCATTAATAGTTATCATCGCATTACTGTGAAGTACATGAGACACCGTTTCCGTTTGGTATCACTGACTCATTCTTCTCACATTGAGTACACAGCACTCCTGACTCAGACCCTCGGCTAGTTCCTTAGCAACAGGCAGGAATTCTTTGAACCTGTTGAATATTAGTCTCCACCCCACCCCACCCCCATACCCTCACACCTATAATTCTTGTCAAAGTTGCGACAAATATAGTTTAGGGGGCAGGCTCGGGATTAACCTATGCCCTTCTTATGAGCCTGCTATCTTGCTAATTTATCACTTTACTGACTGTGCATCACAAATGCCACAATATGTTAACACCCTTAATTAACAAACAGCCCGAAACATGAGCCAATGTGTGAACTGGTAATTTGCTGCAGGACTGTATTGTGTATAAATGACAAATAGTAAGATGTTACCTCAGGAAAACCAAAGCTCAGCTTGAAATATGATGTTTCTATGATGTTATGTATACATATTTTCATGTATATAGTATATGTATTTTCAAATGCAATGTCTGCACATTAATAACTTTGTCAGGAAGAGCACTTCAAAGCTGTAATTTGTTTATCGATGTACATGTAAAACATAAACTAATCCTGAAAAACAGAAAGCAGATAATGCGGCAATCAGAGAATTCGAAGACAATGTAATCAAAAACACAAATGTCGTCCTCTCTTTGCTGGTGAGTCACTGAGTTGAGAGGTTCAAATGATAAGTGGAGGCATTGCTTATTATTCACTTGGCTTTCATTCTGGATGCTGCGCCTGTGCCTCAGACAAACCCTGACCTGAGTCACGTCTTGGTGTTTTTATCCACTCCTTCATGTTGACTGGCTTGATCCAGGATAATTGGGCTGTGTAGCATATACAGCTGAAACACCGCTTACTCTCTCTTGACGGATAAATGCACCTCAACATGAAGAGAAGCATCTTTATACAGGTACCAAGATGAATTTCAGAAAAATACATCACTGTTTTTTTTCTTGAAGCTCCTCCGTGCAGCAGAAGGAGGGCACTTATTTTATCATGCAAAGTTGGTCACTGTTTTTAAATGTTTTACTTGACACTATCCACAAGATATGAATTTTAGTTTTAAAATATTAACATAATAACCTGTCAAAGCCATTTTTTTAGTATGTGGAGATAGTGGAGCCAGACTGTGACCTTGACAACCCTGGACCAGGCCTGCATTGCTCATCACACAAACCAATTCTTCTGACTTCAGCATGTCTAACACTATGTTTTAATACCTGCGCACTCTTTCAACAAGTTAATGTGGAGATAAAAGGTTATTTCATGTTCACAGTGTTCATGTAGTGGTTATTTGTTTGGTGTGGACTCATGTTCCCATTTGCTTTTTGTCTTTTGCCATTCAGTTCTCTCTTTCAAATGGGGCAATGTGCACCCAACACCAAATGGATGTATTTTAGATGATATACTTTAATGTTTGGCACAAACATACTTGTACCTTCACTCAGTATTCACTTTTAAAACAGCTGTCAGACGGAGTGACCCAAACTAGTAGTGACTGCTTGCCTGCCCCAAGCAGAAAACCACTGAACACACTCATTTCTATGCCCCCCCTCCCCCTCGAAGTGAAAACTGGTGTCAGACTGGCATTAAAACTGTTTGCATCCACTCCTGGGAGTGCTACTGTACTACTGAAGAGAGTTACATAATGAGTCCTCTGTAGCACTGGTGGACTTTTGTCAAATCTGACAGGTGAAGTGACATCACACAGGTATCAGTTTAGCCTGGGAGACTCTATATTTTCAACAAAGCCTATCAGTCAAAAACTGGGACATGGCGTTTGAAAGATATGGGTCTGGGAGGGGGGCATTATAGTAGATGTAGGAAACTGTGTTTTTGGAGCCCTATCTAATTTTAAAGGCTAAAAGTCATGCATTGTCAAATTTGACATTTCGTTCTTTTCTCTCTCTCTCTCTTTTTTTTTTTGTTAAATCTGTGTCTTTTGAGTCCTCCTAACTTTATGAAAGTGCATCACTACATAGCTGGAGTGTACTATCAATACTGGATGCTTTTCATTTCCATTCCGTAGTGTACCTTCTGGGATATGTACAGGTTTTTGTCTGAGTGTTTGATTTGGTTTCCTTCAGTTGTTTCTTCAGTTCAGTTGAACAGTCTTCACTGCTCCTGTGCACTGTATCGCATAAACACACCACCCGAATGCCTTTTTTTTTTCCTTTCTGTTTTAGGATTATTCAGCTTGCCTCTCGGAGCTCATGCCAAGAGCTGCAAGTCTATATTTTGCACAGACTGAAAAACAATGCTGCTCCTTTCTTGTTCTAAACTTGGCTTTAGGATGGTGAAATCCAGCTCAGAGATGGTAGCAGTGCACATATTTCATACTGAAATGTCCACAGGGCAGGAAAGAAGTGATCTCAGACATAGAAAATGACAGGCTGTTGACTGCCCATTTAACAGTAATTCATTGAATCATTTAAACTGAGCAGTAAGTCTAAAAACTGCTTCTAAAATTCATAACCACATCCTCATTTTTTGTTCGCATATACAGACTGTGGCTTATACTGTAGTGTTGTAATTGGCATCTGCAATCCTTGACAGACAGTTTCACAATAACAAACACAACAAAACTTACCCACTCATACCTTGGCATGCAATGACATAATGGTCACAAGTGGAAATCAACAAATAAACATCAAGTAAACCTAAACAGGGCAGAAATTCAAATTCAACACAACTGTACATGACATGAAAAAAGTGTTAGTGGTAATGGTCTAAGTGCAAAGGTGTGTGCACTCTTTGGGGTGTTGCTGTGAAAATGTCTCTGTGAGCGCATGACACAAGAACATCAGCAGTGCTGAGTCATACTCTTATGAGCCCAGGTATCGCTGAGCATGAATCAAAACACAGGCATAACCAGCTTGACGGGTTCAGTGTGCAGGGTATGAAATGCACACCAAGAAAACATATACAGATCGTTTACCACACACCTTCTTCTTCTGTCCCCCCTTCTCAATCTCTCTGCTTCCTCCTTTTTATAAACCTTGTCTCATTCACTTAATAGCACTTTGTATGTCAATCATCCAGTTATCACATAACAAATACACCTTGCCCATCAGAAATGTGAAATGTGTGCTGGCCTGGATGATGGTGTGGGGTTGAGAGTGGTGTAAATGGGTTCATGTGATCACCTCTTTCTAGCTGCTGTCCCCCTCTTTCTATAAAGTAAGATTTGGATTCCTAAAGCCCTCTAAAATATGGTAAAAAAAAAGGCAGTTTGGTTATCATCACGACAGATGCCCGCCTCTCTGCACGCCATGTTGTAATCCCTGCATGCCGTGCAGCAAGACAGCCTCTATCTCTCTGACGCAGAGACACATGCATGACAATTTGGCAGACTCGTTTCTGAGGTGCCTACTTTGTCCAGACAGAGCACAGAGGCTCCGTTGTCCCACCCCAAGGACAGAGTGGCGGACTGTGCATCAGTAATAAGCCCAAACACAATACCAGGTTTCACAGAGATAGAGCTGAGGCTTTAAGTCAACAGAGAAATACATTCCCTCATTTAATAGGAGAGCCTCTCCCAGCATACTGCACTGTGAGAGCAGGAGGTGTGGAGTTACAGTGATTCACTCCAGCTTGGACTGTCACACAGACAACTACCATTCATGAACTCGTTGAGCAAGTCCACTCACCATCCTGCTGCCATTCAAGTTTACCTACACGTTCAAACCTTATATCATTGGACGTATTTCATTAAGGAAAAACTGGAGTAGTACAAATGTGTCTCTGCATCGATTCAGACGTTTCCTCTCTAAAGCAGAAAGCAGAAATCTTGTGTGCAACTGGAGAACAAGCTGGTTTCACAATATCAAAACTAGCTACACACAATTTGACCCAAACGTGTTTGTTGAAAAACACATCAAAGCATGACTACTGGCTTAGCTTTATGATGAGATTGAAATTAAAGCTAAGATAGCAACTTGTTAATTTATTTTAGCACAAAGACTGGAAACACGAGGAAACAGACAGCTTGCCTGCTTCTATATACAGGTAACTAAAACTAACAAAACAAGACATAACTTTAAACATTTATGAGGTGTGGGGTGTGGACTAGGGGGATTTTGTTATCGTTGCACAGAATCTGGCTAGTTATTCTCTATAATGCTGCACACAGTGAAGGGTGCTGGGTAATTTTAATAGCATAATTTACATAACTTTGATATTAACTTTATATATTTTGGTAATGTTTTATAGGCCTACATTTCAAATGTGTCTTCTTTTTCCTTTTAGGGTAGAAAACGTAACCTAACCCTAGCTAGCTAGCTAGCTTCATCTATCAACATTAGCAGCCAGCTGGAGCTACCTTCACTGTCCACCTGGCAAAGGTAAATCTAAAATTAGTATTTGTTTGGCTCTGGTTTGTTCTCCACCAACTCCAAGTTGCTTTACCCTGCTCTCTCTCCTGCTAAATGCTCCACTTTGCTAAATGAACCTGTTGTGTTGGTTGTGTGGGTGTGGGAGAGGTATAGTGTGGACTAGTTGGTTTGTCTGAGGACTCCTCCATGAAAGCACGTGCTCCATTGCTGACAATAGCTGTGACACAAAGAAACAGTTCAGTTGTGGCGAAGAAAATTAAAATACTTTTAAAAATTTCATTTTTTTTTTATTATCCTAGGTAAGTTAAATTCTCCACCCTACTTTCATCACCACCACCATCATCATCATCAGCAGCAGTGTCATCACCACCATCTTCATCATCCTCATCTTTATAGTAATGCACATCCCTCAGTGGGTCCGCGTGCGCCGTTGCCAGTCCTTTAAATTGATTTTTTTTCCTCCTTAGGATTTTTTTTTTTTGCTCCATCTTAACGCGGAAGTCGGTGACGCACCACCACACTCAGCTGCTCAGTTGGGGCAATGAACTAAACACAACGTCGTCAGTCGGTGCCAAACGCAGCGGTGAGTGAATGTCTAGTGTGTGCGTGTGTATGTGTGTGTGTTGTTGTTGTTGTTTTTTTCCTGCTGTGTGTCAGAAGCAACATGGAGCAACATTTGGTCCAGTGCAGCTATGCGTCCGTCCACATCGAGGCTCCCGACTGTCCGCGGCGCCTCTCGCTTTATTGAAGCTATTGAATCTAACCGGATTCAATCGGACTGACTGACGGACCGAGCTGAGCTGAGCTGACTGACTGACTGAGCGTCTGGACCGTGCTCGGATGTGATAGTGTGTACAATTTTTTTTTGTTTTTGTTTTTTTTCACCTCCCCGCTGTAGAAGCCGACAGTCGGTTCCTGCCTGGCGACGGTGCCCGTAGGCTGTTGGTTGTGATTAAGGTATGGAAATTCAGTTTTAATGCGAGCGGCTGGTGCCCTCTGCAGCAAAGAGGAAAAAAAACGCATTTGTATCAGCTGAAAAAAAAATGTGTATTCCCTCGGGTTTTCTCCTGGAGACGTCATGTAAAGCTCTTGTATGTTAGTTTCCTCCCTGACACTCTGCTGGGACACGGGGGTCATGAAGATATAATCCAGCCTGGTGGATATTTGACTATTTCTTTTTTCATTCCTTTGCTGCTCTCGGTTGTTTTCTTCTTTCCACAAATGAAAATGTCACAGTGCGAGATGAAGCAGTCGTCTCTGAGTTTATCATAGCGGATCAGTATTGATTGGGGTGTTGATGGTCGAATTTGCACGATGGCAGCACAGATAGGGCTTGTTTTGTCTCATGGAGCGTTTGCCACTGTGTGTTGACTCGAGGTCTGAGGCGCACTGTCCGGCTGGATCCTTAAAGCCATGATGAAGCCAGGGGAGCAGCCTATGTAGCTCCACTGCTTCCATGTAGTCAAAAAAACAACACAAACATTCATAGCTTCAGCTGATCATTAAAATGTTGCAGCGCCTGATAAATAGTAAGCTTATATCTATTTGTTGATAGTTACACTGGCTCTCACATTACACTGTAGGATCAGCTTTCCTCATACCCTCCACTCCTGTCCTGTTCTCTGTACCATATATACCTGCTGCAGTGCATGTATATTGCATTTGCAGTTTGTTTAAATCGTTTCAAAGATGCAAAGCGCTTGCGCGTGCTCGAAAAGCTTTCAGTGCTCATTTCCTCTTGGCATTTAAGTGGAGGGTAAACCTAGCACTCCTCATTCCAGGGAAAGCAGCTCTTGGCTTCAAGTCAAAAATAGGTTCTTTATTTAAAAAAAAAAACATCCTTGTCATGATGGAGGCTTCACCGAGATGCTCATGCAGCCATTGTCGGAGCAAGATGAAGAACCAGCTGCTTCTGTCTGCGCGTGTTACATCACTGTAGCCTTTAGTTTTGTCTCAGCCTGTGTTGTGAAATAGTGAGTGCTTGTTGTGATAAGACACCTCATTGTACCGTTGGTATCTGTGGAGGGTGCATGCATAAACTTGCAGATAACACAATGGTTACACTCTGTGTTGAACTGCTGTGTAACTAATCCTGCCTCCTCACATGCGATTACTGCATATAGTTTCTTTCTTTTCCACACACATACACAGTTTAAGCCTCTGACAGTGTGTTTGAGCAGTAGTGACGGACGGTGGCCTCTTTTGTAGCCAAGCAGCTGGGGCTCTAATCTTGGTTTTGTACTTGAGCTGAACAAAAGAAAAACCTTGGCTTTGAAAAAAAAAAGTAATTGTGAATGTTTTTAATCTACTGTAGCAGAAAAAATAAGAGCAAAAAAAAAAAAAAACACAAGTCAGTCTTTCATTCATGAGCTACTTTCAACTTATTTGAATCACAGCAATGATATCAGATGCTCAGGATTGGATTGTTTTTTTTTGTTCACTGCAGACTGAGGTTTTGTTTTCCTCCAAAAGTCGGACTTCAAGAGCATTGACTGCACTTGTACCAACGTGTTATTTTCAGCTTGCTGTCCTTTGATATGATCACATCAAACAATTAAAACAGTCTGCTCATTTCTTTCTGTTTCCTTTTCCCTCATCCCGGTCCTCCTTCATTACCGGCTGACGCTCTGCCCTCTGACAACCAGGGATTTTGCCGGTATCCACAAGCATTCTGCCATTATAAAAAACCTCATTTATTGTAGCTG
The DNA here is from genome assembly GCA_900303245.1 of Selene dorsalis. NCBI lineage: Eukaryota > Metazoa > Chordata > Actinopteri > Carangiformes > Carangidae > Selene > Selene dorsalis. Next base: position 42,422 of record OMNW01001480.1, on the reverse strand, counting down.
CCTGAACTGTCAACAGCCTCTGAAGTTGTCAGGCATCCTGACGGCACTGGCTATGGGGAGAAATGAGAAAGTAAAGCCATAATAATGGTTCCAAACAGGAGGAGACTGAGACAGAGTCTGTTAAGCTGCTAAGGCTGCAAGTGAAGGAGCCTGCAGTCTTAATAGACTCTGCCATTGTGCACTTGCAAATTAACTCATACTTGCTGTCTTCAGAGATAGGTTCTAAGGAAAGTAATTTGAGGGGGGGGGCGGGGGGTGAATGCAATCAAAAGTATCTGAAGGCTGTGATAGTGGCTTTGTGCCAATTAACGACCATCATTGTTTGACACAATTGATGGTGATGGTGAAATGTGCCTGCTGCAGTATTTTAAAAAATATGGAGCAGAGGATGGGTTTGACAGCACCCATTGTACGAATCCATAGTGTTTTCAATCAAATTTAATTTAACAACAGCCAGAACCAGTTTGGCTTGCAGAGGGGGTTTCAGGGATAAAGGCTTTTAGTTCTGCTTTAGTCCACATCTTTGTCTGAGCACATTAGTTTGAACCAACTCTACAACAGCTGTTCTTACTAATCACATTCGGCAAGTTTGAAAGGGCACACAGCTGAAAAATGACATTTTTATGTGCTGACTAATTTTGCAAAGCCAACCTGACTGATTCTTTTTTTTTTTTCATTTTGTAGATGGTATTTTCTCGACCGACTGTTTGATCTATTAAATGTCAGGCAGCAGTGAAAATGCCCATCATGTTTTTCCTGAGCCTGGCTTGATGTATTCAAATGTCTTGTTTTATCTGACAAACAGTCATAAAACCCAAAGATGTCAAATTTACTATCATATCAGATGAGGAACAAGACAAGAGAGTATATATGAAGATGTAAGAACTTAGTCATCAGTTTTACATCAAGATTCTCTCTCTCTCTCTAATGCACACACACACACAGACACACAGACACACACACACAAACACACACACACACACACACACACACACACACACACTTCCTTTTTTACTGCATTTCCCATACATGAACTCAGCATTGTTGAAGGATGTGATGATTTTGCTGTTAACCACATCACATGTGACCAGTATTTTCTGATTCCTATATTCTATTTTGAATGTCAACCTGTTACAAAATGGCACCTGCAGATGTGATTCTGTGACTCACACTGCATCCCCGTTTTAGCTGCTTACTCTAGTGTTTGGTGGTTAATCCTGTAAAAAAGTATTGATTGCATCCTGCAAGGAGAGACAGGGAACGGACCAAGCCTACATGAAATCGGTCGTCATACGTACAGGAGTGTGTATGTGCGCTTCTCAGGATGTGGGTTTTTCCTGGTCTCCTGAGCCTGTAAGAAAGCTGAAGTAGTGTCAGATGTAACTTCTGTCTCTAGACTTCCAGCACGGCAAGTTTTTAACGTTTAAATTGATCTTCTCCTGAACTGATAAAAGGTATATTAACAATATCACTGCCATGTGGCTGCAGAAAATGTACCACAAATGTTCCAGTGTTGTGTAGGCTTTGTGCAGCTGTCCCGTATGGTCTTTACCACCTGATCCTGGATTGTTATTGCATGAAAATGTCCCCCACTAGTCCTGTTGTACCAGCATCTGGCTGGACTTTAATGTAATAACATAATGAAGATATCATACTGTGTCATTGCTCTTTGCCTTCTCCACACTAACTCAGGCCCGACCTGCCCTGCTCCTGTGTCCCACTGTGGCCGGTCCTCATCCTCAGGGAACAGAGTATTGATCCAATCTAATGACTTCCTCTTATGGATGATGTCATACTCCCTTGTGTATTAAACGCTGCTGCAGTAATCCTAATGACAGCACTTAAACAAAAGCATAGGTGATGGAACAACAGGACAGTGTTTACATTGATGTTTCGTATGGACCTTCAGCAGCACTCTTCCCTCAGACTTGCTACTGTGTGCGTGTGTTTTTCTGTGTGTAGTTGCCTTTATGTATGTTGCACGGATGCAATGAAATTATAATGTAGGGGATGAAGGGGGGGGGGGCGCTCGACAGCTGCTATACATCAGCCAAGCAGAGGTGCTGGCTCAGCTGAAGGGACTGTGGGATGTCTCTGCAGCAGGTAGCAGGCTGTGGTTGATGATGTCATTAGCACTTTAACCATCTTCCAAGGTTTCTGTCTGCGTGCCCAGCGAACCGAGAACAAAGGGTGTGGAGGAAGGAGCCACAATAGTAAAACACTTTATGTTAATGTGGACGCGGCAGACATTTGAGCCAGTGAAATGATTTACTCTTGCTGCTTCACTGACATAGCTTAACGTCCTGCAGTGAATTCTGCCTTTAATGTTCGCTTTTCGTTGAAGTTGTTTCAGATGCGACTGTGTGATGTTTGATTTTAGATGCTGCTGTTGACTTTATTTGGTGTTTTTGTGTTTCAGTAATGGTCGGTCCAGAAACTCACTCGGATGTAGCAAAACAACTGTAATAAGTCCTGTCATGCTGTAGATTTGAAGCAGTGTAAATGGGGCTGTAACGAGTGAGTGAGGAGGGTGGTGTTTGTTTTCTTAAAGAGCAAAAGTGTAAAGAATGGATCAAACTGTGAGTTTATTGGGCTGACCAAGAATTTACTATCCACAGTCAGAACCGAACATTACTATCATAAACTAACCACATCAGTTCTGGATATTACAGTTTACACTACATAAAAAAACCCCATCCATGACCAGCTCATGCCCTGTTTTCTATTTTCCCCACTGTGTGGAAACCTTCTCTCAGTGCTTTTAGCGTGATGGCTAATATCAGCAGACCTATACTCTTTACTGTACCTTTGGAAGTTTACACACACAGCACCTCCAGATAGGGTGGTGTTATGTTTGCACATTAGTCAGTCCTCAGCCTACCTGTCTGTCCTGAGGGTGAAACATACTACAAGAACAATATTATTTCTTTATTTACATTCATAATATACACTTCGTTCAATGTCGCGATGAGATAAATATTCAAGACTCATTGTGCAGAGGTCTCGTTTTAAAACAAGTCAAGTGGAAACCAGAAAAAGTCAGTTAGAGCCGGTCTTTTTATCCGGCTCATTAAGCTCACGTTACTTTCATTAGCCTGCTAGCTTAGCTGCAGCTGATAAATTATGCTAGTGACAGCTTGCAAATGATCAATTAAGTTGAGATCTACAGACCCTGAAGGCCACAGTGTAAGATTCATATCATTTTCATATTTAAAAACAACGATTTAATGACCCACCATCTGTCTGCGTGTGATTGGCGGCCTGACTGTGGACTTGACACAGTACAGATCAGCAGTGTTGACAGCTGCTTGAAGCAGCAGTAGCTATTATCAGGATCATGCGACTGTGTGGAAATGAGGATGAAAAATGTCTTTATGTCTTAGCCGTTGCTTTTCCACATTAAAAGCAACGGCTCTGTTTGTTTTATTCATCTGAATGTTGTTGTGTTTGTCAATAGTATACCCAGTTACTCACATTAATGCAAGCTGTTAACATGACATTGAGTGATTTTTATTATTTTTTTATATCAGCTATTACATTTATAGCTGTGGGACTCACCATTATGTTTCCATTATTGATTCATAATTCTTAGTGTAATGGACCTTAACTTTGATCCATCTGATTAAGTTTAGGTTTTTGTCTTTTTTAAGCTATCGTGGGACATTACATGCCACTTTACATCGCCATCAACAACATTTCCTCCATCGTATCACATTTGATTAGATTTCTAAGAGCTAGTTGCCCATCCATTTCCATTAATTTGCTTGTGGTGAAAAAATCAGCTTGCAGAAACTGGTCTGATAGGTAATCCATCACAGTGAACATGCTACCCAAATTAATTTTTGTCAAGACTCCAACGTCATTGATCCACGTGTTGATTTCCGAGGTGTTTGCGTCCTCTGGTGCGTTCATGTGGCAGTGATAGCCTGACAGATGTCATGTTCACATTCACTTTTCAGTCAAGTTGAGAATTTATCTGAATCGACGTCATTGTTTTGATAGCATCTTTTTCATTAGTATTACCAGAAGCTTCTTTGTGCATCTTATCATGGTAGAATTTGAAAGAATAAATTTTATTCTCTAATGAAGTTTCATTTTACCATAATGCTCAATCTAATTTATCATCCAGTGAAAGTAAGTTTCCAGTCTCTCTCTCGAAACTGATCACCTGTGACCTTTTCTGTGACTGTCTGTCTCGCTGATATTATGCATATGATGACTCATCCTGTAAGCATTTCAAGAAACTTTCTATATTTGCTTCTCAACATGCAGGATCTGCAGCAGTGTTTTGTTTGGATTAACTGGAGGAAAAACACTGTAATTGAGCCTGGGCAGACCGAAAAAAGTTCAGATGTCACTGCATTTTAATCACCCACTGTCAAGCGACTTCTGGGATTTGCCGTGCAACTTTATATTTGGCCTTTTCTTTCACAATAATGTAACCGTTCATATGTCTTTTAAATGTTTGTAAACAGTGAGTGCACACAGTCATTGCATTATGAATATGAAATTTATTTGTATTACTAATAACGTTTCTCATGCTCCTCATAAATTGTTAATTGCTGTTTCCATTTGCATTGCTAGAGGTCATTTTTACTCAATTGTTGCCTCATCATCATAAAAACATCCTTGTCAGAGACACCCTCAGCAAAAATGGCCCCAGCTCCGCATCAGTTTAACTACACTATGTTCCTTTGATCATTATGACTCGGTCCTGAGTGTGTTGCTATCATTAATAGTGATTTAAATAATCAATTCATCCTAGTGTCATTTGTACAAATTGGTTTTGCAGTAATTATGGGATGTGGTGGGTTTGCATGACAAGGTGGACGTATGTCTGTGTCTGTGTGTCTGTGTGTGTGTGTGTGTGTGTGGCTTTTGCGTGTGTGTAGGGCATTTGCACAGTTGTGTAAATTTTTGTTTTCCTTGATGACCTTTAATTGTCCAGAGAGGGATTATGGGATTTTTCTTCTGTGGGGTTTGGGGTTAAGAAGCTGACAGGACACCTGCTGTATGTGACCTTATTAGAAGCTGATGCAGACATTTATTTATTTTTAAATGTCCAGCTAAACTGTTTGCCCAACAGCTTTGTGTTTGCATTATTACATGGTCAGACTCGTCTTAACTGTCTCGAAAGACACAGACGTGTGTGTGGTTGTGTCAGGATGTACAGGCTCAAGGTCGGGTGATTTTTGAGGCACGGAAGTCTGATTAGCCCAATTACACAGAGATGAGGAGTGCATGAGGAGCACGCTGGGTCTCTTTGTTGAAGCAACCTGACATCTTTATTTGTCCTGTTACCTTGGAAATGCTGTGAGGGAAAAGGAGGAGGATGAGGGTCTAAATCAAGACATGTCTTGATGTATCAGTGGCTGCGTGATGAGTAACCCGCTGTCCGTATGTGCGCCATGTTTCTTAACATCAGTATCTGATCCCTGGAGGTACTGAAAATGTATCGTCTTTTTCTCTTTTTTCACATGGCATCTAGATGTGTGAAGAAATTGCCTTTATTTGTTTCCTTTTTATGTTCTGTCACCATCTGAATACAGAGGAAACAGAGCTGAAACAATTAGTTGATTCATTAACGAGTCAGTTGACAGAAGGTTAATTTCGAGGATGGCAACTATTTTGATAACCATTTAACTTTTCCTTGTTCTCTGGTTCCAGTCTCTCAGATCTGAGGATTTCATGCACTGACGTTGGCTGTGATAGTGAGTGAAGATCTTGTTGTTTGGATAAAACCAGCTGTCAGTTGACAATTTGCCAAAGTGGAGAGATCGTAGTATCGTTTCTCCATTGCTGTTCTCTTGCACGGATGCAGTTGTTTTTTTTCTTCAGCCAGATCACACTATCTGCTTCAGTCCACTTCAGCCGTAGAAGTGCTAGTCCTAGCGATCAGCCAATCCAATGGCCCTTTTGCACTTTGCCCTTTTCACAGCTCTACACAGCTTGACTCGGTTAAGGTCCTTTTCCATTACAGCTGAGTACTTCATAGTTCCTTCTCAGCGTGGGCATGTCATAGCACGTCAGCTCCAAACATACTCTTATGCACCTTGATTACGGACCACAGTGTGGTTTTCCACACAGCAGTCAGTTAACTAACGTGAAAGAATAACAGCAGTCTCAGTACAGATCAGCGGGCACTGCTGGCGTTGGTGTGTTTTTAAAATTGGGTTCGATTCTCGTGTCGGACGTCGCGCTCTCGACTCTTCCAGTGATGCTGCTCTGGCCCATCAGTGGAAGAGAGTCAGTTGACTTTTACACACCTACCTTCATATCATTGGAGCCAGCCTGGGGTGAGATCAGCTGTTGCAGCCTGTGTCTGAGGAGCCAGAGGGGCTGTTTATTAACTCGGTTAGATCTTCATCGTCTGATTAAAAATCTGTTCAGAAAGGTTCTCTGGCCTGAATGCTGTGTTACATTTTTATTTTCTTATAGGGCTGTATTTTTAGTTTTTACAGGAATGAGTTGGGTTGCACTGTTCAGTAACTTGCAAAATAGTCAAAAACCAATAATTAAAATCAACGTAAAAAAATTGTGATAAAACCGTGATCATGATTTCATGATATTTTTGCTATATCGCCCACTCCTACTTTCAAGAGTGCTTTGAGGAAATATTTTCCTTTTTATTAGATAGAGAAGAATAGGGAGTTGTCAGGAAATGAGTGGAGGGGGGGTGGATTACATGGAACAAAGGTCTCCGGCTGGATTTGATGCCAGAACATTGCTATTACATGATCGGTCTCTAAACCCCTAGGCCACAAGGAAGAACTGAAACTTCTTTCTAACAAAGAAATAGTCCCCATGGAACTGCTTTAATACCACCAGACATAATGAGAAAAATATATCTCTTGATGTTTTTTATGTAATATGGGCGCATTGACCCTTTAAGATTAAGACTGATTCTCTTTCCAGTGGCTGCAGTATTAAGTTTTCGTAAATCAGATTGAGTGTCTGCATTAGTCAGTTTATGTTGGGGAGTGTGTTTGCTGGTAAACTGCTGTGTAAATGGCTGCTGGAGGCCAGTCGTCCAACTCTCCACCCCACTGTCGTACTGCTACCAGTGCTTTTTGTTGCTGGCGGCCACTGAGTCGACCATCAGCCAGACAAGCAGCCTCTCAAGCTGCCTCTCAGTGTGTGGTTTCCTGAGCACACGCACCAAGCACACATGCATGCACACACGCTTGTGGTCATGTAGCATGGTGGAGGGTTGTTACTACCTGTCGGTGCACAACTCGTAGTCAGATTATTCTGCTACACAGAGAGAAGATAAACACTTGCCCGAGGGCTGGAATGGTCATTGTGCTGAGAAGCACATGCGCGTGAGTGCGAGGCGTGTGTTTACTGGCAGGTTCAGAACAGTGGTTACAAAAGAAAATGCTTTCACTTTCTGTGTCGGTGGCAAGTTAGTGTCTCATTTCCTCATACAAGTTGCCATTTTTTTCCCCTGAGTCTGAACATTAGTGTTGATAATGCACAGGATGCAGACGCACAGTACAATTCCCTGTCAGTAGCAGCAGCAGCAGTAGCAGCAGCAGCAGCAGCAGCAGCAGTGTGCGGTGTTGTCTGTTGTCAATAGATTTGAGGCTGTCATCCTTGAATAAACTAAACAGCTGTAGCTGCCTGAAAAAATATGAGCTGCATCCTGTTTTGAGCAGGGAACTTCTTTTTGTTTCAACATTATTAATTACAGGAACACAGTGGGTGAAATTCCTATGAAATGATCATCTCATATAACAGCAAGCACAAGGAAATGTGGAAACTATTAAGTAACACGTTAGGTATGAAGTCAGCAGGGTGACTGGTCTCTGAAGGTTTCCACCACAATTAACAAACTCAAGCTGCCACATTCGCTAAAATGAATCAGCACGATTTATCTCGTCATAACCTTTTATTTGTTGCTTAATCTTTCTTTTTACCAAGTTTAACTGTGATTGGATGTTAACATGGTGCGAATATAAAAGGTTGTCCACAGAAGCTGCTCTGCTATGTGGCAAGTCTGTCCCAATAGAGACGTCTTCTTGGGCCACAATGGAGTACTAAACCAATAGCACGTAGATCCGATCTGTTATCTATAATATCTCCGTGTGTTTATACGTGTCTGCCCTCATCTTTCATTCACATATTCCCGAGCCATGTGCTTATCTATAAAGAAACTGCGGTTTAGTTAGTTTTTCTTTATTTTTTGGGTTTGGCAGCAGTTGCGTACGAGTGGGCAGCCCCCAATGATTTCCCAGAGTGAAGCATTTCCGCTGCAGACACAAAGATTGGTTAAAAAAAAACCCAACACATCCAGGAAGCAAAGACAAAAAATACTGCAAGGGCGTCAAAATGTTAAAGTTCAGCAAGAATTCATGAAACTTCTGGTTGGCCAAGTCCAAGAAAAGTTGCACTTCACCTGCTGAGTGTGTTCTTCAGCTTTTTGGCAGTTCCTTTAAGAGCAGGTTTTTATCACAACTTCATCACCAGTTTCCAATGTGACATGAAGCACAAGGCCACATCAGCTGAGAGAAGTGTTGCTGTTGCTTTAGTTTATTTTCTTCTTCCATAGAAGTGTACCTGTACTGAGGTCTTTATGTAGTTAGTTTTCCTTTTTGCTGGTGACATCTTTCTTCAAACAGGAAGTGTATGTCGGCACTGCACCTGCTAATTCAATCAGGTGCAACTCGATCAGGATTTCAGCTTGGCCAAATTCCCAAAATGTAAATGTGGATCTCTGTGTGTGCAAACAAATTATCAGGCTTGATGTTGGTGCTCTTGATAGCAGATGGATAGATAGATACTACAACTACAGATTCATGCTGTAATTAAAAAAAACAAAAATCTAAAGATATGACTTTGATTCGGACATCTGCAAAACGTAAAGTCTTTTGAAAAACAGGGTCTCTTCTTTTGCCTGTGTATAATAAGATCTGAGAACATTAGCTTCCTCTGTTCGTGTTCTACTTCCCCTTCACTGCGTGGCAGCAGTAGAGACTGTAGCACGGTGAGTGTGCGTTTTGTGGAGGGAGTCTAAGCTACTGCCTGATTTTTAACAATTTCAGTTCCTTTCTCCGCATTTTGGAGTTTTGATGTGTTTGCACTTTTCTCAGTGCTTTTTGCTCTACAGTATTTGATTCAGCTCTTCAACTGAGATCAGCACTGCAGCCACCTTCTGTTTACTCTTTCTCACTTACTCTTTCTCTTATCTTCCATCACACATCAAAGATTTCAACAGGACCTTGTCAAAAACTCTTATCAGGTTCTCTTTGAATCAGCCAAGCATTGATAGGTTATTTTCCCCTATTACTAACTGGTATTTACTGGTTCTTACTGGCAGCTTGGGAGGGTAAGCACAGAGATAAGGATGATTTTACTCCCAGGCAAATCACATACTCACATCCTTCCCTCTTTGATTTGCACCTACTCTCGCTGCATTATAACCATACAGTGTCATGTCAGCGACATGTTGTTTGGAAATGTTATACAGCTGTGACGTGTGGTTAAGAAAGGGTCTAATAATTAACTGAATCTGAAAAAAATGCTTTGATTAACAAAACATGTTCATCTCTGAATGTCTAATCACCTTTACCAGGATGAGAAAACAGAAGCAGCAGCTCTGAGTGGCTGTATAATGTTCACAAAAATAGACAAGTATATTTCCAGTTTGGCCTTTGGGTAAAGTACTTAGGGAATTAACATTAATTAACTACAGGCTACAGCTGATATTATCTGCCGCTGGCAACGTTTGTCATTTCAACTGCTGAAACTTTCATAAATGGGGAGAAGACATGCAAGGCCAGTCTGAATATTTTATACAGCACTCATGGTTAATTAAAAAAATTAAAGATTAGCAAGAGATTTGTTTGTATTTTAGTGACTTGGGGTGATTTTTGTTTTTATACCTGGAACCAAATTCATAATGCAGCTTTCATCAACAGGTACGAGTGGTGCAAATCCCGTTTGTCTCACTTCCAGTGTCACAAGCAAAAGGTGCTTTAAAAGGGTTTTGGATCCAGATTTTAAATTAATATTTAGACACACTTAACTTGAAAGACTGGAAAGAGGGAGAAAGAGTTAGACTCTGTCTGTATGGGTTTATAAAAATCCTCACAGCAGCAGCTTCTTCTTGAAGCCACTGCTGGTTGACTGGAACTCACTGTCGAACTATTCCTCCAGGAGCGAGAGGGACCATCAAAAAGTTTTCGTTGCTTTACACATAACAAACTGTCATAAAGTCTGAATTCTTTGACATATAATTCAGCTAAACTACTGCTAAGACGAAAGTGTGAAGTAAAAAATAAGTCAAATTTTCAGCCCTTCGTTCTGGGAGTGGTTCAGTTTTAGGTTTCTTGGCAGGATTGGATTGATTTCACAGACGCATGGTTTCTGAGAAGGGAAAGTAAATAGTTTGATGTCAAAATACTATATACAAAAAAACATTTCTTTTATGGCATGTTGAATTTGGCAGCAAGGTGAGAGTCATTTCAAGCCATTTCGACTTGAAACAGAATGAATGAAAGCACTCTTCTCAGGGCCTGTCGGGAAATGGTGGTGTGTTAAGGTTGGGGAAGGGAGTTTGATGAATTTTTCTCCACGTCACATAATGAGTTTCTACACACAGTGAGTCAAGAATTCACAGAATGTGTTGAAATTTAGTATTTAACTGAACTCCGAATGGCCTGTTCCTGTTATTGTTATGCTTTAATCCACTGAGACTTATAGGAGGAGGAACTTTCACAGGGCACGTCTGTGTTTGTGTGTGTTCATATCAGCATCTTTTTTATCCCTTTGCCTCTCCATCTTGACGCCTCCTTGAAAGCCCAGGATGAGCGTGTGAAAAGTGAAGGTCATTTTTGCAAATGTTGTTTAAGTCCCTGAGACATTTTGTTTGGGGTGTGTAAAAAAGCATCAGCTCCTCCTTTTATCCCGAGCAACAAGTCTGTTTATCCCCGATGTCTATTCAGAGCTCATTTCGCCAACCACACAATTAATCACATCCAAACTGGGACTCATTAGCATATAATCAAATAGGACAGCAAACAGAGGCAGTGGGAATGCAGCAAACTTAAATATCATGGAAGCTTTTGATTAATCCAGCATATAGGGTGAATAGGCATGGAGACATTTAGGAGGCAGAGAAGTTAGTCAGATTGCTCTGATGCTGATAAATGATGCAGCTACATTTGAAATGACAATGAGCTACAAAAAAAACAAAAAACAAATAACATTATGATAATTTATTCCCAGTACAATATGAAAAAGCTCTGAGGTAATCACCAGTGTCTGGCTGTTTGTGTCTGCTTATATAATTATACAATGTCATGATGGTTAAATTATCTAACGGTTAACGTTTGAAATTTAGATTTGTTTAACACTTGTCTAAAACTTGGGAAGAACTGCAGCACCAGATTTGATGCGTCTCCATTTGTGTGTGTGCGAGGAAGTGAGCTGCAGCAGGTTATATCAGAGCAGCCCATCAGGTTTTACTGTCACACTGTTAATCTGTGTGTTTGTGAGACAGAAAGAGAGAGTGTGTGAGTTCTGGCAGGGCAAGTCCAATCACTGCTGCCAACACAGCTATGGCATCTGTGCCATGATGAAATTAATG
>OMNW01001480.1:11613-30719 GCA_900303245.1 Selene dorsalis | reverse complement strand
CTGTCCCGCCATAAAAGGAATTCGGTGACAAGGTGACACGTCCCTGGAGGGAACAGCGATAAAAGCTAGAAATTAAATTTTTAAGCATTAGTCTGCACCTGCCAAATGAACTCTGAATACATTTCTGGGGAAGTCAGATTTCTGAGAAGTGTCTTAATGAGGAACACCGCCATAGCCAGCTGCTATTGCACCATCCTCTTATCCGTTTCCAAATAATTCTCTGTATAGCTGTAATGTCAGTTTAAAATAAGTGGGAAAGCAAAATCTTTTTTCCCTTTATAATGAGGCTACACCGTGAACGTATTGAATTCCAAATCCAGAATATCTCTTAAACTCTTAAGCATTTTTAAGATCCCATCTGAAATGTGCTGTAAGTCTGCTTTACAACCCGCGCGTCCACGCGGAAGACACCTCTTTAAATATAGACTATAGCAGTAGTACAGTAATGTTAGGATTGATTGATACACAGCCTAGTTTTTCTGCCTGGTTGCGCATCAGAACCGGAGAGCAGGCTCCTGGCCATATCTCAGGTCTGATCTGACAGCAGTGACGCAGAGGGGCCTCGCGGTAAACTGAATAACAGCAGAGCGCAGCTGAGCAGAACGCAGCAGAGACAGGACTGTGATTTACCTGGTGCAGGAGCAGAGAGGGGAAGAGCTGATGTCTCTCCGTAAAATAAATGGACTTTAGTGGGATAACAGGCGCTATAATAATATTTTGATGGCCTTGTGTTTATAGAGAGCCACTGCTAGGATTAGGTCTTTAAAAATCCTCGCATGTAAAATAAAACCATCAATAACTCATTGTGTTTGGTTTTAAATACCGTTAGCCTCGGTTTAATGCACGCATGCACATCTAAAATTAAAGACACTGTCCTCCTGTAAAAATATGAGCCCATAAGTCATTTTTGCGGCAGATTATGACCCATAATTTTGTTTTGTTGTTATACAATATTTAGTGGCTGTTACAGGAGCAGTGAGAAAAGTTCAGTGACGTAGCATATAAAGGTGCCGAAGTCCACGCAAAGGGGGTTTTGGGGTTCAGACCTGAGGTTCGATTCTCTCATTCTCTCAACTAGCAGCTTGTTTAATTAACCATGTAATCATCTTATAACCTTGACAACAAAGGTCACCAAATCCAGGTAGTACATATTTGAACCAAAACCAAAAGCTTTTCATTACCAAACCGAAGTAGCTTGTTTTAATTTGTGTGGCGTGTTTATTCCAGTGACTCATGACGACCCAGCTCAAGTACACCTGCTGCTGGAGGTGTACTGTTTCAGTTGATGCTCCCATCAGAGGGTTGAAAAAAGGACTTACGTAGCTGCTGGAGGACTTGTTGAAAATAAAACTCACACTAGCTACATAAAATAAATATTTATACCTCCTTGTAGTCTGGTGTAACTGTTGTGTGGCTAACTGAACGGCTAACGTCAGCGTTAGTATTTCAGCACTAGAGAGACGTATAAGGGAGGTTATGTGGCTGAAATAACTGACCTGAAACAAACTAAACTGGTGTTTGATGTTTTTGCACTTTTCTCCCTGCTGTACCTCTCCAGATATTTAATTCTTCTCTTCCTGCTTGTGCTGTATCCACCCTGTGGTTACTCTCCCATCACACACTCACACAAACAATTCAACCACATCTTGTCAAAATCTTATCAGGTTCGCTTTGAGTCGGCCAAGTGTTGATGTGTTATTTTCCTCTCAGCTAAGTGGTATTTAATTTTTCTTTTTTTTTTTTGCCCTGTCAGAAGAAAATTTCCCTCTGGGCTGAAACGATGATTGTTTTCCACAGAATAATCACATACAGAGAGAACCCTCTTTTTTCTTGTTGGCTTGCAGCTGGTCAGGTTGTCTTACTTAAGGTGTAGCTACTGTGTAGCAGGGTAAATTATACCAGTTAAGGTGGTATAATGGGATGAAACTGTATCCTAACAAAAGATGTACACAGTATTTAAGTCTTTACTTGTCATGTCTTAAGTTTTAATGGGACAGTTCAGTTTAATAAAAGACATTATGTACGTACTTATCGCTGGTGTTTACTTCAAACCTGTCCTTAATCCTAGTATGACAGTTTTGGAGATGCATCCATTTATCTGACTGATGCTGTTGTCCCATTGACAGCTTCAACTGATCCCTGGTGCTGCTGCCATAGTGCTCGGTGTCCGGTTGGTAACACCGGAGGCCTGTTATGTGATTGGTTGTGTAGTTGCTGGATTTGTAGTTTTTAATATTGTTGCAGTAAACTCTTAACTGGCAGCCAGCCTGGAGGACATGCACACACACTCAGACACCAGATTGATTGATATGTGTATACAATGGCTGTGTGTGTATGTATGTATGTATGTAGAGGGTGTACCGGTGGGCTGTTGGTATATTTTGGGCTGGCACCACAGAACGGTTTATCTGTGATCTACCTGTTGACCCTCATGATCGCTTAGTTACGCTTGCAGCGGTCTATGGTTGAGCTCTTGTCTGATGTGTATCCCTACAGTAAACCCCCCCCCACACACACACACACACAATGCCAATTAAACAGAATGCCAATTAAGAGTGGAGGGGAGGACTCTGCTGCTGCTGTTGTTCTTTAGATGTCCAGTAATGAGCTTGCTGGCGCAGAGACGGTCTGTGTTGTGGCCACAGTGATGGATGCGACTTCTTCCCCCCTCCTACCGTAAAACTGTCTGACAGATCCACATCGTTGCAAATGTAGTGCACATGACACAAAACACTCTTTAGATTTATTAATTAAGATTTCTTTTGTTCTTTCCTCTTCCCTCACGTCGTAGCTCAGAGAGTGAATGCCTGCTTTGTAATTAATCCAAACATTTGCATCTGAAATACAGTAGGAGCTTAATGATACCACCGAGTGATGATGCCCTCAGGTGGGTAACGCTGTCTCCTGACCACACTCATTTGCTGTAACTCATTAGCCACACGCACATAGTATGACTCCTACTGCCCATCAGAGTCACCTGCATTGTAACTAACTAGCAGTGACATCACATAAAGACTAATTATACAGATACCTAAAGGGACCATATTCAAGACTGTGTTTCAGAAGGAAGGTGTGCCAACAAAAGGTGATATGGTGGTGAATGGTGATATAAATAAAACACAGGTTTATTGTTGATATCCATCTTACAGTGTGTTGACACATGCAGCTACAGTCCAGTTATAACAGCCTTCTAGAAATGCTAACTGGAGGTTTATGTTGGAGCTGAAAATTTGTTGAAAAAGATGAGTCATCTCAGGTGGACTCTGTCCTCCACCTTTTTGACCTCTACATACAGATAAGTAATTTCTGTGCCGGATCTTAAAATATAAATGGATTTTTTTTTCTCTGGGAGAGGCAACTGTGGGTGTAAATCACAGCTCAGGACTGACTGTGAGTCTTTGGAGTGAACTTTCCTTTGTTCATATTTGGGTGGTATTGATTTAACCTTGACACCGTCTGAGCTCATTTAAATTAGCTACCTCATTTGGGCTGATGAGAGACGGATCAAAGAGGAAACATCACCAGGGTTTGTAGCAGCCTCAGTGCTCCTCAGTGTAGTTGCCAGCTCTGAATACTGAAGGGAAGAAAAGTGTCCTTGTCAAGGATTTTCTCCCTTGCTGTGGTCAGTGTAGGTCTCCTGTAGGTTTCAGTTGGATGGAGACCTTGATCAATCGCTCAATCAAGAGAATATTCAAGTTTAATCGATAATGAAAATAACCATTACTTGCGGCCCCATACATTATTTTTGAACAATTCTGACCACTCCTATGAAGACGTTTACATAAATTATGTTTTGCCACAGAGATGATAAAAAGTTACAGCCACACATTTCATTAGGGTGTTTAAAAAAACTGGAGCTTTCACTAAACCTTTTAACTCATCCTCCTCATTCTAGGAATCACAGTCAACAGACAGACAAAATACATATTTTTATATTCAGTGTTTACATCCCAGTGATATAATTATCCCTGATTTCTGCTGTGAATCAATCCCCGTAAGTCCATCTAGAAATGCTGAAGAGAAAATACTCTGTCTGCCTCCAGATTTGTCAGAGAGTCATCAGGGTTTTTTTTTCCTTCTCTATCAAAGCTCTGCAGTAACATTTTCCTCCAAATGAGAACTGCTCATTGGGCATCATTTTCATGGTGGGTGCCTCTTAGCCAAAATTTAAGTGAATGAAAAAACTGAAAACAGGCCCCAATTTCTAGCCCATAGTTAACAATGACTAACTATCTCCATGGCAACAATGTCTTTCCTGTTTACAACCTCCAAATTAATGGGACTGCTGTTCCAAAAATTAAAGCAAGGCTATCCCCAAATAAAACATGGACAGAGAATAATACTAAAATCTGTTAATAATAAACGGAAACTATTTTTTTTAAGTGTGTGTGTGTTTCCATCCTTCGTGTGATCCTCCACCATCTATTGGCACAGAGTCATGTCCGCCAGCTGTTTCATGAGAAGCTGATGTGTGTGTGTGTTGTGACTGTGTGTGTTTGTGAGTTCATATCCCTTCTACCTCTGTACACAAACACACACACATACACACTGCTGCATCAATGCTGGTTTGTGATTACTGCTGTTTCACTGACCTCCCATCGGTCTGCTTTCTTTTTGGTTTCTTAATCCTGTCATTTTCATACAGCAGAGCTTGAGGGTTTGCTTGGCAGAGTGGCCAGCGTGCAAACACACGCACATACACACAGCGGTGAAAATGAGTTAAAGCTTAATTGCTGTCAGTGGCAGTACAGATGGCTGCATTAACTGAAGTTAAAATGACCCATTTGTAAAACCTCTTGTGTAACTTCCCAGGACAGCCCCACAGTGCTGCTGCTGCTGCTGCTTTCATAACTCTGTCTGAATCCATCTGAGTACGACCAGGGTCCCTCTGTGTAATGCACCACCTCCTCTCCCTCTCTCTCTCGTTGAAATCATAATCCTGAATTTCCAGGTCTTTGGAAGAGGAATAAAAGATTTTTGCACTCCTGGGATCACACCTGTTGTGATTTATTACACACTTTGGGGATCACCTCTGTGATAATTTATTATACCCTGTGCCTGTGCTATTTTGAGACAAACTTCTGTTCTTCTGTGGAAAATCACAAGAGACAACTGTTTGAGAATAGACCAGAGTTTCTTACACTGCGGGTCAGTGCCGAGGAAAGTTCATGGGCCTGTTTAAGAAGTTTTAAAAAACGAACCTGGGCTTGAAACTCTTCATGAATTTGTTTTTGTGCGAACATCTTAATCTGTCCTTAACCTCTGAAGTTTAGCCCAGTGTAACTTCGTTTAATAAAAATGATGAGTCGAAGTAAAAAGCCACAATGCAAGAACACAACACAGGTGCCTGTGCAAATCTTTGCTGATCATAATCACTCAAATACAATTAATGAACAGTTTTTGATGACAACCCTCCTCATCAAAATTTTGATTTAATCTGTTTGGGTTCTGAAAAGATATGAAGAAGTCGAGTGGCAGGTGAAGTCAATCAAATGATCAATAGTGACAACACACTTGCAGCTTCACCACTTTAATTCAACCCAATTCAAAAAACTTTTTTTTTCCCTGTAGGGCAATTCCAAAGCACAAAGAGCATGTCAAGACAGCAAGTAAAAACAAGAAGAAAACAACACCTACATCAGTGCAATATCCTCAGAAAACAAACCGGAAGACTACACTTGATTAGTTTACTAAGATTTTAAAGTATTTTAAAGTAAAAAATAACCTAGGGGATGTATAGATAATATACAAGGAGGCAGATGAGTAAATAGTGTTGCATATGAATGGGTTTATATGCACCAGATGATATGGAAATGCAGATGAAAGTTATGTGCAGTCAAGATGAGTCCTATAATGAAGGATATATAAACACAACCAGCCGATAAAAGAATATGAATAAATGTATATATATGAATAAATATATACACAGCAGATTAGTATTAGATGAATAAATATGGCAGCAATGAATTAGGTTTTCATTTATTGTTTCTGATGGTGAACTTTCACCTCAGACCACCAGCGCTGGATTTGATATTTAATTTAAACATGTTTTCATTCCCTTGTAGCTAATCTCCATGTGTCCTCTGTGTGTCCTCTGCAGGGCTGTGCGGGTAAGGTGTCGCAATTCAGACCATCATGCCCTTTGCTCTGGCAGCGGGACAGGAAGTGTGTGTGTGAGCGTCCCTGGTTGGCTCTGCTGGGATGAACATGCCACTGCACCAAATCTCTGTCATCCCCCGTGATGTGACCTCATCGCGGGTGTCAGGCAGCGGGAAAGCTAAAGACAAAGACAAGCAGGTACGTGAAGAGTTAAGCAGTTAAATCAGGTCACACGACTTAAGGCTGGGGATACATCTGAGGATTAAGGGCCAGTTTTACCACATGAAGGATATATTAGCTGGGGATGATTCTGATCGTAGAAGTAGAATAATGTCACATTTGATATTTCTGAGCTAACTTTTACAGCAAATTCAGCAGAAGAGTAAGATGTAAAAGTTCAAACTGTCTCACCAAGAAAAACAAGAGCATCACTTACTTGAGCAAATGGCCAAATATGACATTGGATTGTTCTAATGACAAATCCTGCCACTGGCTGTAGGAGCTCTGAAACTGCACCAAGAGAGAAAATGAACAACGACAATTTTTAAGAGCTATTAAGTTAAGAAAATGTCTGACTTAAACATGAGAGACTGCTGTTTGTTCCCTGTTTCTTACCAACTGTCACTGTTAGTTTCTTCAAGACCCAAAATTAAAGCTCCTCTAATCCAAAAGAAGAAGCAATTGTGACCAAAACCATGATTTTTCCCAAAACCTAACCAAGTTGTGTTTGAGCCTAAACCTAACTAAACCACATATCAGATTTCATATATGTGGCTTGAGTTGTCTCAGTTGTTCTGAAGGGATCTGCTGTGCTGTTTAATTTTCTGTTTTTATATTATTTTTGCTCTTTAAATGTGCTTGTAGGAATAATGAGAATACACTATTGATGAAGGCAAACTTGTTGCTAACCCATTTTTCATCCCTCGGAAAAAGGCGTTTGCTGCCATTTGTATTTTTGCACTATAAAAATGATTGTGTAACAGGTAAAGTCTCAGTTTAATATCATTAGTTTTTGTTTAATGTGCCGAGTTGAATCTGTCCCATCAGCACCACTTTAAGATAGTTAGTAACTCTCTTTTTACCTTCACACACGGACCCACAGGAAGTCATTTTTGCCAGAGGCCTTCTGTTTTATTTATTGTGCCATTGTTTTGAAACAGAGTTTTACAGTGTGAAGTTTTTATTTATAAAAAGTGACTGTTTGCCACATGATAATTAGAAAACCTATTGAGACACTGAATATTTGTGAAAATGTCAGCCAGACATCACAAAAGCAAATGGGTTTGAATTCTAAATGATGAGTCAAATGTATGTCAGTGTGGCAGGTGGGGAAAGTTTCCCCAGGTGTCCTGTAGTTTTTCATCAGAGGGCAATCAGGAAGTAAATTTTTCCAATGCCATGGGTGTCAATCCCAACATGGCAGGATAAAGTCTGCATTACAGCATTTCTCTCACTAACAAATTATTCCTGTGCTGCCTGTGGGTTGAGCAGAGTTTTTTTCATCTAATGAGAGTGGTCAAAGTCTGCTCTGCTTTTCCATTTGTGCCTGAAACTGCCTCTGGGCCATCTGGTTTCGCAGTTATGTGGTCAACTCGTAAAGGTACGGCAGTCATGGTGATAGATTTATTCATGATGGTTTGTAAATTACTACTACAAACCTCAAATTTACAAAATTAATCGGTAAAGTCACCAACGTGGAGCATTTTTTTTTACGCTCTATTCTGTAGTAAAAGATTTTTTCACAAAAAAAAAAGAAATTTGGAAATGCTGAGATCTATTAAAATAAAGGCCTCAACCAATATATCTGGCCACTGCTTATACAGAGGAGGATTAGTGTTACATCTGAAGAGTTAAGCACAGAATTTGACCTTAGTCTGACTTTTTTTTAGAGGTCATAGATTCATTAATTCAAAAAAATCAGGTGCGTGATTTACAGTTTACATTTATATTTCTTAATTTGGCAGACACTTCATCCAAAGAGACTGATGAATAACATTCAAAGGTCAGTAAAGGAGGAGACCTCAGAGTCTTCAATCTGTTCAGCAAGATAAAGTGCAAGGAAAACATCAGTGTTGAAGTGTTAGAGGCATCGGGAGAGGAGGTGTTCAAAAGATTCTTGAAGATGGAGGGGGGATGCCCCTGGTCTGTTAACATGCGGTAGCTTGTGCCACCATTGGGAAACCACAGACAAGGACAGGCTGGAGTGTGGTTGTGTAGTGTGCAGCGATGGTAGTGTTCGACCACATTCCCTGGTGGAAAGCAGAGGCCAGAAAAGGAGCAAAAGGCTGCGCGAGTTCAAGTAGATGCAGACCCAGAAGTCGCTCTGCTGGGAAGCATTATCAACTTAAATTTGATTCTGGTGGCCGTGCGATGCCCCAGGAGGTCAGTGAGCGGTGGAGGGACAATTGCCCTTTCAGGGTGATTGAAAAGCGGATATACCACTCTGCCATTCTGGACCATCTGTAAGGGTTTCATTGTGCATGAAGGCAGGTTTGATAGAGGGGTGTTGCCGTAGTCGATACAAGAGACATAACCATGGCCTCTGCTTAGAATTGTTTGACATACTGACTCAGGTAAGGATAGATTTTTCCTGTTTTGTATAGTGCAAGCTGCACACTGGGGACACGGATGCAACATTGCCTTGCATGAGGAAGAGAGCTGGTCATCAATCATAACACCTCGCTGGGGGTGGGGGTGGGGGAAGAGGTCATTTTGAATGTTGAAATAGCGATTGGGAGATTCATTGGGCAGAATAACCAAGAGTTCAGTCAGGAGAGGTCACTCTCTAAAACACAAGGATTCTGCTCTCAGTCTCATGTATCTTGTCTCCTCTCTGTACTCCAGCACCAACAAACACCTCAGTGAAGTGGCTTCACAGCGCAGTTGCTTTTTTGAGCTCTGGAACAAAGCGAGGTGCTAAGACAATATGTCCGCGGTCTGCCCTCTCTCCTCGGCCTCATTAGATCACAATAGAGCCTGGGCGCCAAGTGCAGCAGCACAGGTGTTCTTAAGAGGCTTCTTCATGCTGCATATGGCACCACGATTCAGCCTCCCACTGCTGTACAAGTGATAGTACACATACAAGCTGTAAATTAGCATTCACGTATATATTTTTACTTGCTCAAACTCCTCAATGATGACTCATTTACTGTCTTTATCTGTACTCACTCTGAAACTTACAACGACGCCCTGTCATTACATGTGAAAGTGAAGTTGGAATCATTTTGAAACTGGTTTCACATGCTGCCGTTGAATACATATGTGGGTTTGTTTACATACCTTTCGGTACAATGCATGCTGAACAGGCTTGTCATAGTATGTCATAGAAAGGTTACCTTTATTTGTCTGGGAAGTGGAAGTGAACCTCAGAGTTTTTTTTTATGTCTTTTGGGGGCACTTGGTCTCCCTGCCGCCAAAAGTGTAACGATCCAACCCTGCGTCTCTGTGCTCGGCATCGCTCCGTACCTCTGTCTGTCTTCTCTTGGCTAAGCCTCCTTTTTTTCCCCCCCTAAGAATAAGTGGATAAACAGCAGTGATTCCAGTCCACCCTTTGGGACCATCAGCAGAATGGAGAAACAGAGTGGAGAGGAAAACGTAGAGGGAGAACTGCAGCGTTTACTTTGAATGCTGATCAGCTTGATGGTCCTAGAGGTGTGTGTGCGTGTGTGCGTTTGTGTGTGCGTGCCCAGAGCTTAGTCACAGAGCACAGGCCCATCTGGCCCTCTTAGACAACACAACTGGTCTTTTAGCGCCTCAAGGAAAAAAAAAAATCAGAACTTTCCTCTACTTAGAATTCAGAGTTAGTCAGCTGCTCCTTTAGAGACCAACACATCTTTAACTGTTGCTGGCCCCTCCCCGGCCTCTCTCCTCCACTCAAGTTCATTTGTCTTCTACGAAATCCTCTTTGGGTATGTGCTTGTGGGCTTTGAGCTCATGTGCTGTGTACCTCCACTTGAGAACATGTATTTGGGCAGATAAAATGAGTTTAAAGAAACATTTTTTGGAAAAAAGACTTGGATTTTTATTTCCTGCAAAAAAATAAAGAAAAGAGAAGAAAAGGAAAGAAAAATTCCCTGACAGTTCTCAGCCTTGGCAAATAATACGGTCAGATTTGTTTGAGTCTGGTGTTCTTGATAAGAAGTGCAGCGAATAGATTATTCATGAGTTGACAGTAAAGTAAGCGCTGATACAGGTTGGCAGGGAAGGAGAAAAAGCAAACTTGCTTTGCTGTTCAAGATTTGTAAGGACAGTTTGTTTGTTGATTGTCCTGTCTCTTTAACCCCATCTACAAACACACGCTGCCATTTTTGCTCTAAGTTATTTACATGTGCATCATGTGATCACGCCCAGCAAAATATAGCAAAGCTTCAGTGGACACAGCTGTAGCTCTCATTTTCGCCGTCACACATGTATTCACACCAACGCACAGGGCCTTGTTCACACTAATCTTATATTTAGCAGCGTATCTGTGTGACTGTGCACAAACTGAACACTGTGATACTCGATATCCGCCCTTTTGATGCTGCATGTATTTTTTATGAAAGCACAGAGCACTGGGAGCTTTGTCCTTCAGTACAAGAGTGTCAGAGTCAAGGACATAGAAAGACTCCCTGTCTCTGCTCTGATGTTTGGCGGCTTGATAACAGCCGCTCTCTGCAGAGCTCCTGGGCTCTGGTGGAGCATTGCTGGTCTCTTTGTAGAGACCGAGATCAAACACTGACCACCACAGCAGAGACTTTCAGCACAGCCTCCGGGCTAGACAGGAACTGTTTAATGGGCTTGTCTCTGCTTATTTGACAAAGAACTTTTAGCTTATTGACCTAACTTGTTTTTGTTCTTTGTATTTGCTACAATTTGTCGACCACTTGAAACAGCACCCTTGCATTTTTGATGTTTTTGAATCTTTTTGGCTGATGTGGCAGATTGAGAACACCCAGTGCTTAAAAATACTGTCCAGACACTGTTCGATTAAATTCTACAAATGTGTTTAAAACTATTTAAAAATATATTTCTCTCGAGGCAAGGAAACATTTTCCAAACATTTGCTAGATCTAAACTGTCCAAATCAGTCCCTTCCAGATTGCAGTGCCAAGGGCCTCGCAAATGGAAATATGATAAAATGATAATTGCCCAGAAAGCGTTGGGGCCGGGTAAACTAGGCATGAAATGCTGAATTATCAGGAAAAAGAGTGTTGACATGTTGTGTGACTTGAGTATAGAAGGAGTCAACTGAAGGTGGTCACATCTGGTTGGAAGTGGAGGATCGGTTTATCCTGCATGCCTCGGCTGTATCTGCGTTTCCTCTGGAATGAGCACTGATGCACAAATTATCTCCCTCTGACACACACACGCGTGCACAGTATGTAAACTTACTGTACACATGTTAAACCAGTTGATATTCAGGTCACTAAAACGTAGACGGGAGCATGCATTTTCTAGCACAAATTGCATATAAACACCACCGTACATTTATCCTGGTATAGGTGTACTGAAGCCAAACAGGTCGTGCAGCCTGTCTATAAAGCAGAGGCTGGAGAGAGCAGATAACACAGGCGAAATGGGATTCTCCTTGTTCTGGCAGCAGTGGTCATAAAGGTGTGAATGTTGCATGTCAGCAAACTAACCTACTTTACATACATCACTCAGGGAATTCAGACTAAACCCTGGCAGACATCCCACATTAAGATGCTGACATACTAAAAACCATCAGTGTTGACTGCTTACTTACTGTATGTGTTCTGGTAGTAGGTAGTAGGGGTGTGACCTGATTTTGTTTGTTTTTGGAAAACCTTTATTGATTTATTTTTATTGCTAGTCTATTTAAGGTGAAAATGTCCCTTCCCATAAGCCAAACACACTGTATATTGTCATAAAAAGCCCAACAGATATTTAATTTGCAGTTCAGAGAGTTTGAAACCACCAAACCACATCATAGCCCGATAAAGGAACTTCAACGTCTCACCATTTGATTCATCCACCCCAGGGTTTACCACCACCTTGCATTATTCACAACCTGTGTCTCCTTCTGTCTCACTAGCTGAGTCTCTATGTGCTAACACACATGTGAGGATGTGTCCTCAGGTTGCAGGTACACACAAACGTGCATGCCAGCTGCTGGTGTTTTTAGCACAGGACTCCTGCTGGACCTGACTGTGCCGGGCCACGTAATTAAATGTTGAAGAAGTGACATGATGGCCAGGCCTTTGAGCGCCTTGACTGTAGAGAGCAAGGACTTCGCCTCACTTTGTTAAAGATTTCATTTCATTAGCCCTCTGTGATGGTTGTGCCAGGGTTACTTTACTTTCTTTTGATAACTGTGACAGTCTGCCATATTAAGTTTTATATATGAGATTACATTTGACCCATGGCAGCGGAAAATAGACTTTAAGGGGAATGGCGAGAAATAATTACAGCCCCCTAAGCTCCTCTGTATGCTAGTAGACATAGTGTAATGCATGAGTGGAAGGAGGGTTTGCTTTGTTTCCAGCGTGAGGGGGTGCATTTGTGTGTGTGTGTGTGCATTCACGTGTGAGTGCATCAACCTTTGGTTTCAGAAGAGCTGCTATTAGCAGAGAGAGACATTCAGAAGAAACTATATCTTCTAATTAACCGCTGCCCCATCACCTTTCACTAGCTCAACACACACACACTCACTCACTCACTTACTCACGCATCCACAGTATATATAGACACACTTTCACATCGCAAAATTAACACTTTACCGCTAAGACTCAGCAAGTGAACGCATCTATATGTTAATCTGCTTGACGATGTTCTCTTAGGAAAAACATGTTTTCAAATGATAATCTCGTGATTTGCATATTATGTGGGCAGTTGTATAATCTAGTTCAGCAGATGTATAGCTATTAACCTACTAACCTGTGGAGATTTGTTCAGCCCGTCACACACTGCAGGAACAGAAAGTGTGCCTGAACCCATAATAGCTCTCTGCAGTGAAAGCCACCAATTTCACCAGAATACATTTAAGGGAACTAATTTAATTTTTACACAAAGTTACCAAAGTACATTTCTCAGGCTTTATATGTCTCTGTTATGGGAGTGACTGTCACTGTAGTGCACATAGACACAAGTGGGGAGCCATCACAGCTCGAAAAAGTAATGCGGGAGGTCAGAGATGAAGTTTTAAGGTAAGGTGTGGTGATTTTGTTAGGAACAGGTAGTGTGAAGACACTTATCTCCTCGTCTGTGTTAGACACTGTCGCCTCAGTCTCTGCTCTCTTCCCCACCTATATCTGTTTCTCTCATCAGTTCAAGGGGAGGTGTCACCGCTCGGTGTCAGAGGATGCCATTTAATTGCCTGTGCCCTGCCGACTTGACTCCTGTTACTAACATTGCCCCAAACGCTCCACCGCAACATCCAGCCAGATCAATGGTGGAGGCTCCCCCACTGCGCCCAAATTCATCACCATCCTGGGGACTGCAGATGCTTCCTGTGGTTTGATTCTGCAGACTCTCATGCACACCGGCTGCCTCAGATGGAGATCGCACACCCCCATCTCTATAATGAAAGTCTGATAGGACTCGCATCTCTGTCATACTCCATTGTGGTGGCAAGTATGAGCTGAGCAAACGGGCTCGTAATTAGTCCCTCGTGCATAAAGCGAAGATAGTGGGCAGTCAGTTGCTGGTTTGTCTCAGTAAGGTATGATAATGAGATTCCCAGTTGTCGGTCATTTGTAGGGGAAATACATTTCATGAACTCGTGTAGGCACAAGCACACAAACCAGTCTCATGGCACGAGGTTGCATCTCATTATTGTCCAATCCCTTATTCTCTCAATGTCTTGATCCGTCTTCTTCCTCGTCCTCCTCCCGCCTTCTCCTCTTTTTCTTCATCTTCCATCATCCTCTCATGGTGTTATCCAGTGGCAGATTAGTGCTGTTAATCTCTCTGCCTATGGATTCTCTTTTGTGACCACACCGTGAACTCCTCTTTGTTGCTGTCTGGCTGTCTGGGGAGGCAGATGCCCAACAGCTGCACATGTTTACTCATTTACAGATTTTTTTTTTTTCACTTGTCTGTATCACATCCTACGACTGCTTATACTGTAATGCTGCTGCCATGACCCATGACACTTGCATAGCGGGATCAGCATCTCAGTCAGGCAGAGCTAGTGTATCCTTTTTGTTATAACGAGTTGCATCCAGGCTGAAGCATATTATCCAGGCTAACAGCAAGAGATCAGATGAACCAGCAAGGTATGCGTGCAGTTTGTTATGATCCCTTATTTCATAGGAAAAGAGTTTGAATGCACAAATGTAGCAGATACTTCAGATTTAATGAAGGAACGTTGGTTGAAGGATATTTACCATTCTTTTACAGTTCACTTTTGTTTCCTCCATTAAATAGGTCACTCATTTCTGCTTATCTCCCCAAGGTGATTATTAACTTTAGTAATGGTGGACAAAACAATTCAAATAAGAGGATTGAAAATGTGTGATAACACATTTACAAACTACCACAGTTTCTTTCTCAGTTTCTTTGTTTTTTGTGTATGACCAGAATAACCTGACTGTGACCTCTCTCCACTGTATTCAGAGCCTAAAATGGCACAGTGGAGTAAACCATCATTACCTTTGATTTCGGCAGAACCAAATGAGACAAGTTTTGTCCAATTGTTTCTACTGTGGGCAGAAAAGCTAGAGAACAGAGGCTGTAATTGGTATATCCAGCATTGGTCTGAGAGACTGGGATACATCTAGATCTACATTCTAGATGTCTTTTGATTGAAGAGATTAGTTAAATTTAGCACAATACAATTCCAGTGCTCAGATTAAATTACCACATTACAGTGTGTCTGTTGAGGCTGCCACATGGACATGGAGGTGGACTTTATGCAGCTTGTGTCATGCGTCTCCCAACATTTTCAAACGTTACGGTTCAACCAGAATCTGGTCGGTGTGGGACTATTTTAAAATGGAAAATTAAAGCAGGCCAACATCCATTTGTGATATTTGAACAACATGTGTTAAGAGTGATGGCATTTAAGAGCTGCTGTCATCAGGTTTTCACTAAGTTACTGATGAAAAAACATTTCTGTGTTGTTTCCTATTCTGGTATGCCATATAGGAAAACAGCAACGAGAAACAAACTGTTTTCCTATTTTTAAAGATGCTCCGTGCTTTTGCTCAGTGTGTGTGTGTTTTTTTTTAAATTAGTGACATTTTGATGGCTGATGCTGTTTGAGAAAATGAAAACATCAAAGCTGTACATTTTTTCCATTTGCTGCTGAAGCACATCTTCAATAAACATGAAGTGCTTGCCGTTCCTTTTTAAGTGCACACAGTACAGCTGTGTGATGTGAGAAATTATAGATCACAAATGAGAACATTGTATTGGCAGATACTAAAGAATGATCTGGATCAGGATTGAGGTCTTTTGTTGCTATAGCTGCCTGTACTCACTGTATGTGTTAACAATACATAATTTACAAATCTAATCAATTATGAAAATTGTTTTCTCCAAATTATGATCCTCTGGGATATTTATTACCCACCTGTGCTGCACTGATCATCATCTGTGTCATTTAGTAACAAAATATTATCACCGTGTGAGATCAGTTGTGTAACATTGTCACAGGAGAGCTTGTAAAGAGCCAAATTAGCTTTCATGTCACATCATGATTCTTTCATTAATGCTCCTTTGAATCAAATGAAAAACAGATAGGTTTAAATCCATCAGTTGTTTTTTTCTTTCTCAATCGAAGGTGCAATCTCACTGTACGCTAAGAGAATTTAGCTAACGGGCAGATCTGCTACATTTTCCCTGCTGAGTCTGTTCTTGTCATGTTGCAAAGAAAGATGGCATTCACAAAGAGCTCCCATAAGCAGAGTAAAATACCAGATGTTTGTTGCTTATAAAATGTCCGCAGCTCCAAAACCTAGTGCACATTTTAAAGTCTTGAGGTCCATCTTGAGCAGAGATACAATAATGAAGGTTTGTGAGCGAGGTTGTATTTCCAGGTCGCCTCCTGACCTTTTGAGGCACAGGTGATGTACATAATAGATTTTATGCAAATCAGTGGCTGTTACACGTTTAGATTTAGGTCAGATGTTTCCTCTCAACCGTTCTAATCTATGGACAAGAGAGTATCCAATACAGATAATAGTAAGCGAGAAGCAAGATGACATGTAACATGGGTCATAAGCCACTCCTGAAGCCATGAAATTGTGTTCTTAGTGCTCGTCCTCATCCCCTCCTGCTTGGTGGATGGTACAGCTGCATGAATGCACTGGTGCCTGGTGTCCTGATGAGGCTTTCACCGAGTACTGCAGAGAGCACAGGACTGCAGCTTGGCATTGACATTCACCTCCTTCTACCAGGAGGAGAAACTGAGTGCAGGTAGCGCGTGCTGAACAAGCGTGGACAGAGAGGCCAGGTGTGAGAATAAAAGATAAGGTGAAAGAGAGCACAATTATCGTCTGTCGTAAACACCTCAAAAGAAGCAAGGGAGAGAGAGAGAGAGAGGAGCATGTTGTTGCCGTAGAAACGAAGCAAAGAGCAAATAAGAGCACTATTGGCATTAGTGAAGCAGAAGAGGCAGTGTGAGGAGAGACACTGTCTGCTGTTCGCCACAGACACGCATCAGCTTCGCTTCTGTCAGAGCTGTTGAGTCCTATGTGCCAGGAGTGCTGCGGTTTCCCACTCTGCCTCTTCAATGAGTTTTCAGGTAGCGGCCTCTCTTGAGGACCGATACCGTCCTCTGTCCCGTGTTGCACATCTTGCGAAGGAAACCTGAATCAGAAATCCAGGTGAAGCCTATTTGTAAAAGCAGGCGGTGTGGACAGTCAGAATCGTCCCTCCGACGTTTTGATTGATGTGTTTATTTGAACCCACGGCACCTGACGCACGATCCTAAGGAGGCTTACGGCTGCTCCATCAGCCGTCGCCTCAGGTCACGCTGCCAGGGCTGACAGCAATCAGACTGCTTCTTCTGAGCGCTCGTACGAACACTCTTCCCTCTGCTCTCCTCCTATCACTTTCAGGGCCGTGGCCTCCCACAGGTTTGTGAATAGATCATGATCCTGCTATATGTAAAAATCTCAAAACCACTGACACAAGATGAACATAGGGGACAATCAGGCAGAGGGAATGAGTAATCACCATGGAAACCACCACATAAGGACTTTGTTGAGCTGCGACCTAGCGCATCTTTGTTTTTATCTTTTCACTTTGTACCACAAGGACCCCTTTTATAGGTTTTTAAGGATCAGACCCCCCTCTCTCTCTAACCCACCATTATCCAGTTTTAGGTTAATAAACTCAATTTGACTGCAATTGTAGTTTTGGCACACATACAGAGGAGCGCACACACTGCTTATATTAGCAGTAATGTTCAGGAATGCTTTGTACACGCTTGCATATGTTGTTTGTTTCTGTGCTGCGTACCAAACACATTGAGGCCTGAGCTGCAGTTGCTCAATATTTCAGAAATACAGTTGGGGGCAAAAAATAAAAGAAGTGTTTGGATGTTTATGTTTACGTGAGAGAACATATTTGTCTCTTTGCACCGGGGGTCCAGTCGCATTATGATTCTGTTTAAGTGGTGCATATTGAGCTGCATCCGCAAAGCACACATGCAGGCAAGCATGAGGAGAGAGAGAGTGAGAGGGAGTGCAAACAAACTGCTGCCTGTCAACAGCACTTAAGACTTGTCTGTGTTTTCCTTTGTATTTGCTTATTTTAAATTGCATGTTTGTGTGATTTGACAGACGTGACAGTCGTCTTGACAGTAGAGCTGCTGACATGCAGACACTGAGACTGCTGTGTTTCAGGCTGTCACCAGGACGTGTGCAGATCTGTGCAGGAGAAAAGCTGTTTTTTTCCCCTTGGATAGGTAGCAAACCTGTTGAGAGGGATAGAGAGAGAGAGAGTCTGTGTGTGTGTGCGTGTGTGTGCGCCCAACTTCCACACATGCACCTAGAGACGCTATGGCAGACAAAGATGTGATGACACAAAATGGAGCCAGGACAATGTTGTATTGCTGATGGAAGAGGATGTGATGCGTTGCTCCTATTGACCACTCAAAGCACCGGACTGGACACAAAACATATGGATGGCCGCTGATCTCCCAGCAAGGTGGATCACTCACCCGAACAAAGCTGCAAAAAGGGCACTTTGTACCATTTGGAAAACTGTTCCCATCAAATGTCTCCACTGTGGAGGACATTAGATATCTTTGTTGTTACCTGGATGATGCCTTTTTTTCCCCCTCACAACCCACAAAGCAAGTTCATCTCAGAGGAATGGATGTCTGATTATCACTTCCTCTGTGAAATAGGTGGGCATAACGTCCTTTTTGTTTTTGACATGAAAATGCACTCCTGTGTGTGTGGGAGCAAAGACAAAACTCTAAACTTCAAGGAGATGTTGTTGAACTTGTAAGCCCTCAAGCTGTGTTGGAGGGAGAGGTGTGGAAAATGTCAACGCACACCTGCTGACCACATGCATGTTCTGGGTGTGTACATCTTGGCGTGACTGTTCGACTATAAATGCTTGATGGATGGTAAGTGCGACACTTACTGAGTCTGATGCCATTACTGCTCCATTCAGCATCCCTCAGCTGTCTTTACAGAGGCTTCACGCAGATCTGACAGCTTGAGTGATGTTATTGGCTAGACGTCTGATACTGAGGAGAGAGAAATCACCAACACATCCTCTCACACTGCGGCTAAAAGAAATTTCAATCAATAATTTAGACTGAAAGATTCTTCCAAGAACTTCTAAAAGCTATAGGGGCTTTTCTTTTCCTTTGCAAAGAAAATCACAATAAGATTTAATTTTGTTGTATTTTGTCATCTGTATTTTATTATCTTTACCCCAGAAGGGTGAGGTTGTCTTGTCAACCATAATATGAGAAATAAGACCGATATGATTACTTAGAGCTGTGTGTCAGTGTTGTGTTGCTGTGTTTTGCTGTTATGTGTGTTAAAGAAGTGTTGATTTAAAAAAAAAAAAAAAGATAGAGAGAGAGAGAGAGAGAGGGG
>OMNW01001478.1:5346-17861 GCA_900303245.1 Selene dorsalis | reverse complement strand
CCGACAAAGTGTCTACCACAGGGAGTAAGAAGCTGAGACCTGCTAGCCTAGCATGCTAGCATAGGAACAGTAGGCTGGACACTGATAATTCTCATGAATGTCAGGACAAATGGTCTCTGGCCCAAAGTCCAAAGTTACTACAGCTGACTAGATATACTGGTGAAGCTGACTCTCACTCTGGTGGTCCTGAGGACATCACACACATTGAGATGATGTGCTGTACACATGATCCCTGCCCTATAGCTGCTGATAGTGGAGCTGTGCTTTCTTTTAACATGCATCTTACATATGAGCCTTATCTGACAGAGAGGCCAGGTGAGGAGAGCAAATTATAAAGACAGTAGATAGGTGGCTTAGAGTCAACAGCATGTTTAATGAGTGTGTTGGTCATGTAAAGTGTAAGGAAAACAAAAGAACACCTGCTTAAAGCCGTTCACTTGTGATGAGATCACCTGAGACATATAGTGTACCAGGACTGAACAGGCCCTTATCTGGTTAGTACTGTACTTAGTACTGTACTGACAGTAGGGAGCAGCAGAGAGCAAAAAGTGTGTGTATCGAGGAAATACATACACAATAAGTTTTTCCACACATTTTTCCCATATTGGCATCTTTCTGACGACCACTCTGAAACTTGGAGAATTGCATAAAAACAGCCTCTAGAAGCCATTACAATGAAAATATGGTGAGGACCGGCCTAAATGTCCTCACTTTACAAAATGGTCCTCACTCCAAAGGTTTAAAATTCACACTTGTCCTCACAATGATAGGAGCACGCACACACACGTGCACACACACACGTTCACACACACACACGTTTTCTCAAGCACAAAAGCACTCACTCACTGATATTCCAATCATTTCTCTTCCGATTGCTCTGCACTTGGCTGCACCTGCTCCATCGTCCTCTCTTCTCATTCCTACCTGGGGGGAAGGTGAGTGACGACGCTCGGGCCGAGAAGAGGGCTCTGATTTGTATTAATTTGCAGCTGATCTCTGGGGGAAGAGAGAGTGAGAGCCAATGTGTACCTTCCTCACTCCACGTTCCACCATCACAACCACTGCAGCTATACAGAAACAGGAACCATCCAATCAATCCAACTCTCCCCAAAGGCTTGTCCAATCAGCCCAAGACCTGACACAGAAATTAATCACTTCACCATCTCGACAATTGATGGCACAAAGCCATGCATGGTGCTTTCAAAGGAAATGTATGTGTAGAGACACATGTATGAGTCCAAACCCCTAAACCCCAACCCCCCCCGCAGAGCTGTGGACATTTTAAATTCATTTTCAGTTAATTGAGTACAGTATATTACAGTATGGGGTAAGACCTTTTGTTGCTATCGTCACCTTGGTGTCTAAAAAAGACTTGCAGAGTGTGATATGTGCAGTGTACAAACTAATAGATCAACCACAGACACTTGAGAATTAGATTTGGTGGAAAAGGCCATGCTCTCTGGGAATTAAATCTCTAAGAATTCAAACAGCAATACAGATTCAGACTCTGCAAACAATACAAAGGCTTATGTTACATGAAGTGGATAATACGAGGTATAGTGTTGGCATTAGAAATCAGCAGAGAACTGATTCTTTTAGAAGCCTCCCTTTCACACTTGTGTGAATGTGTCTGGATGTTTCAAGTCAGCTGGTAGCAAATAGCTGATGAATAAGCCAATGATGAGTGTTAGTGTGACAGCTGACACTGACATGAACTAAAGCTCAGTGGTGTCTCTGTCATAAGGAAAAGCTTTTTAATTGATAAACAGCTGCTTATAATTTGTAATAAAATGGAATTACCTTTTATTTGAATAAACCCATCCTGCAATCCTGAAATACAAAACCTCATATGGAGCCTCAAAGAACCTGGCTAAATTGACCTGGTCATAAATCAAAGTATAGGAGAAAGTAACATTTTGACCTGATGATGGCAGTATTCAGTAGAAAATTTATTTAAGAATCTCTGAGGTGAATCCATCCTGAGGGCAACACAACTGTATCAAATTTCACGGCCATCCATTGAGTAGTTGTTGAGATACTGCAGATTGGACCAAAGTGGTGGACCAGCTGACCAACACTACCTACTGTGGCTAGCACGGATAAAAGAAAAAGCATGTGGTTGGTTACTACCTGTAACAGTTTCTTTGATTTTGGCAGATAGTCGATAGGAGATAACATGCAGTTAGGTGTCCAAAAAACAAACACACAAAAAAACACTGAAGTGGAGTTGCCATCTCAGCTCCACAAGTGCAGACCTTCAAAGAGACTTTGATCACAGTGTGGTCTCCGTAAGTGGGAGACAGAATAAAGGCTGGTGTTACTAACTTGACACTCTCCCCCTACACACACACACGCCATGAATGACCATTCCACACGTTATTGCAATACCATGTGTTGCTCTGCTAAGGACCAAAGGTAATTGTGCTTGGGAACAGCTTAAAGTGTAATTGCGCGTGGTGTGCAGGGTGTCCGCAGACAGCCCCATAGGCACCGGAGGGGGTTTAAGGGGGTTTGAGATGGGGATGACTGATCAGAGAGCTTTGATGCTGCTTCAGATCTCCTCTTCATCGCCGGCACACTCCACTGGAATTTGACAGTCTGTGGCGACCTGCTCCAAATCTTCCTGCTGCTCTTTAGTGGTGAGGGAGGAGTCTCTGACAAGTTCCCGACTCATTCATCTACCGGTCGTCTGTTTCTCTGTAATGGCAGCATCAGTTCAGTGTCAATGCTGAGCAGGTGTGAAGCTGCTTGCTCTTAACATAACTTGGTTAGTGAGAGCAGCAGTCTCGATGACATCAACTCTGGACCGAGATGAAAGCTTGATGAGACGCAGCAGCTAAATCTGTCCCTGTGAGGGATTAGCCTTCTGACAGGAGGACTTAGTTACACCTTCTCAGCATCAACATGGAGCTGGATCTGGGTGGAGGTGTCCCTATCTGTAATCCAATGGCATGCTTTTGCTGGTGTTTTTCTGACCTACATGCATAGATAAGCCTGTGACCAGCATTCATTTTACTCTGACTGTGAAATGCATTTCCCGTTGCACCTACTGCCTGATGGTCTGATTATACCTGCTGTCTCTGTGTGGGTGGACAACAGTCATTTTGATGTGAACACATGAGAAATAACTGCCTTGCTTTCTGGTTTCTATTCCCTTCCACCTTATGAGAAAATCTCCTGGCTTTAGGAAATGCACATTTACAAACCTCTTTAAAGATAGATTAGGAGAAGATCATTTTGAGGAAAGCTATTTTTCTTTTTTTCTTTTTTGTCTTTTGTTTGAAAAGATGGAGGGGAATGACAAAGCCTGCAGGGAGACATAAACCAGCCACTGTGGATATGGACATGAAACAGACCATTTGTAATCATGTAAAAATTCTAATGCCAGAATTACAATGGCAGATGGCTCTGAATAGGGAGTTGTTGGGTTTCTTTGATGCCCAGGTGCTAAAACAACAAAGAAATACAATGTATCCTGTGGTATCTGTGTGTTCACAGATTATATATTGTACATGCCACTAATAATTTCATCTGCCAGCTTTGTGAAGAGCCAGATAATTGTTACCTGCCAAAGAAGGGGCATTTGGATGACAACCAGGTCATAAAAACAGAATTAACAATGATAAACAACAAAAATTTTACATTTGGTGTTTCAACCACTTGGTGACCAGAGTGCAGCCTGGGAAAGTGGACAATACAGAGAGGTCAGACTGTTTGACTGACAAGTGGTTTTTGTAGAGAAATTGTGCTGTGAAGTGCAACTAATCAGAAAATAGAGAACATTAATGTAAAAATTAGCTTTGCCAGACATTTTTGCACAAAGCCAATTAACATTGAGTGCATTCAAAATCAATGGGAATAAAAGGCAGATGTCATCAAAAACTGGAAATGCATTGCTCTCAAAAAAAGTGTGTTAAGAGTGCTAGAGACAGAAAAACAGAACATCATACAATTAAATCTGCAGCCATGGCGTAAAATTTTAGACTTTTCTATTGTTTTTGTGAAAAGGAGTGTTCTGGCTAAATAAGAATTAAAAACATTAAAATCTGAGGAAACAGCCAACAATTTTTAGATCAACTCAATTTGGGAACATGTTTCAGAGACATTTTAAAAAGAAATGTGTTTAACATCATGTAACCAGAGGAGCACTGAGGAAGCGAATCCAGACACAGCCTGGTAGAACTCACATGTGTGCTGCCTTGATAAGTTTCATAAATGCTTTTGAGAAAATCATGTTTGTTCAAATTACAGTGTTTTTTTTCACCCACGTCAGAGAAAAAGATGATGGTGTTTCCCAAAAACAAACCCTACAATGCTTACCCACAACAACCCCAGTTATGACGTCTTTTGTTTTTGTCACATTAATTTAATCACAAAAGCACATTAAGTTTAGTGAGCAGAAGTTTTCAGTCACTCTCAGTGTCACCTTCAAAAGTATGTGTTGTGATTGATCACACTTTTTCTGTGGGTCACTTGCAGTCAAGAAACATAATTGTCACAAGCTTAGGAATCTGCAAAACCCAGACTTCCTATTAGCACAGTGGATCACAGCTAGCCCAACAGACCACAACTGATAGACTTTATACACCCCTCAGCACAGCCCTCACTCTAACTCCTGGTTAAAGATATTTAGTCTGGACCTGACATTGCCATCTCTAAAAAAAGAAAAATACATCAGCCAAATGAAGTTAGCACGCTAATTTGCTAGCCTTGGCCTGTCTCTTCACTCTCCAATAGCAACTCTCAGTAGCCTCAAATCAGGCCTAAAGGCATACAGCTGCTCACAGGGCGTGTTATAACCTCTTGTCTTGTAAACACAACAACGACCGAAGATCTGAAGAGCTGTGGCTCACCACCATCTGCAAGACGCCACGTTTGCAGCAGAGAAAACTTACACATAGTCCCTGTAATTCTCCATCCAACCAGCTGGTCTCAGGACAAAAAAAAGAAAAAAAAAGCCTCAAGCCCATTACACTACACCACTGCTGACCTACTGACCATTGCCACACAATCCCTCAAGGTAAATGTGCTTTTTGGTGTCACTGCCCAAAAAAAGCATCCACACACACACACTGGTGGTGAACATCTCATCCTTCCTTCTGGTGGGCAAAGGCACTGTTGTTTGAAAAATACAGGGTGACATGACTATTAGGAATGTTATTACAGCTCATCACTCTGTAAAGTGACCCCATGCACAGGTGAGATGTCCTGTGACCTTCAACTGTGGAGCAGATGAGAGCTGACTGTGTGACAAGGCTGATGCAGTCAGACGCAGTCACTGTTGCAAATGAGATAGTTAATGCTGCAGCTGTGCAAGAAATACAATTTTCTAAAACACATTAGGAACTGTTTAAATTAAATACCCATTTAGAAAAGTGACTATTAAAATTAAAGTGAAATATCAAAATTAATCATGAAGTGATGACATTTTTATTTATTAAGTCAAATCACAATATTGCTGAAAATGTTTCCAAACTACAAATTTCAACTGATCTTTGTAAATCTGTATATTACATGAAATTAAAAGTTTCTAGAAAATGTTAATACATCATATTAATCATTTGAAACACTGTCCTATGGTTTGCACAGTCTGTGTCTGCACGATGGGTGTTGGATACGAACTGGAATTATGTCCATTTTGGACGATGCCTCAATCACAGTGGCAGTGGCCAGAGTGTGTCACTTTCTGACACAGATCTGCAGTTCAAGTGTCACTTTTTATTAAATGTAAATCTAATCTTTTGCATATCTTAAACCAAATATTATTTGCCAAACATTAACCATCTCTTATTCACCCAAAACAGAGGAAAGCTTCTGGTGTAGTACACCACTTCCGTATTTGGATAACCATTAATAACAAATCTAGCAGGGGAGGGATCAGGGGCCCAAGAGGTCAGGGGGTCTCTTCCCAGAGCATGAGAGTGTGAGTGAGGCTGTGTCCAAAATCACTCACTACTCACTATAGTGACCACGCCATTTTGTAGTGCTGTCTGAATGTGTAGTGAGAATTAATATACCCTATATAGTGGACTCATAGTATCCCACAATGCAGCGTGAAAAGTAGTGTACAACCAATGGTCACTAACAAAGCAATATATCCCATAATACATCATGGGATATATCGCACATCGCTGTCAGGATCGCGGTCAGCATTGATCTGACACGTTTTAATTATGCAACAGTAATAACGTAATTAACTGTGCAGCAGAGTAGTGTCCGAAAGTGTTTTTTCATTTTACCAGTGAGCTCACTATGTAGTCCTCTATATATAATTCCCTATATAGTGAGTAGGGAGTAGTGAATGATTTGTTGCCTATATCTTCCGTCTGTTTACATGTTGTATTGAAGTGACCCATATCTGATATCTGCATTTAAACCTGCTTTGCTTGTGCGGAACAACCCGCATGAGACTGGATGCAGTTGGCTACCAAAGCGGGACAGGAAGTCAGCTGGCCCAGCTTCAGGTAAACAACACACACTGTCACCAATATGCGCTATCGACGCATTATTGATGACGTACGACTACCATTGCCAGGGAATATCCGATCTGTGTGTTTAGACTGCAGACGCATTGGTGGATATCTGATTTGTATCTGATTTATTTCCACGGGGGCCTGAATCCGATCTGAGAATATCCAATATCATGTGTTTTTTTCCCGTTTACACGTTCATGTTATAGATTGGATCTGTGCCACTTGAGAGGAAAAAATCGGAATTGGGCCACTTGAACCTTGTTGTGTAAAGACAGCCATATGACCACACAGAGAATAACAAAGGGTCCCAAACAAAGGCAAATCAAATAGTGATCAAAACATTAACCAACAGGAGCCACAAAACATGCAACCACGACAAACACACAAAAATGACAACCAATAAAGTGTCTTACTCCATCTGGAGATGCTTTATAGATGTAGAGGTTGATGGCCTATGCATGGGAGTAACCTTTTTAGGCTGTGCGCATTAATAATAAACCCACTGTTGGTCTTTGCTCCCCTCTCTGTAGATACAAACTCAGTGAACGGCGCACACATGCACGTGCATCCACCTACACAAGCTGCCTGATGAATCGAGAGACGTCCATCTCTTCGTGGGTAGTGACCTGTTGCGCTGATAAATCTGAACCTTTTTGACCTAGATTAGAAGTGACATAAAGGTGAGTGCACTGTACCTGTGGGCCCACTCTGCCATTTGTGTCATCAGAACAGAAGAAGAGAACCATGAGACTAAATTTTACACTGAAATATTGATTGGACTGTGACATGTAGGATCATGTTTGTCAAATCAGTTACACATCTGCCCATCTCCCTACTCGTTTCCTCCTTGACTGGTGATACCTGTATTTCCTGATCTCATTTGTAGTAGTGAGACATCTATTCATCAGGGACCGTCGACATAATGTCTGCGTTCTAGGCATGTACCATCAGTGACAGGGCAGGAATGCTAAACTGAGTGCTTTTTGCGATTCTCCGGACGACTAGTCCTCCTTCCTCTCTCCATTATTGTTTCTCTTCTGTTTCGTCTTTGCTGGTTCGGGAACACACAAGACCTGGGGTCATTGTGTTTGTGCAGACATCAGCTGATTTCTGCTTTTGCCTTGGGCAGAGTGAGGAGCCAGGAGAGAGCGAGAGAGAAAGACAAAGAGCAAAAGAAACAGCCCGATGGAAAGGCAGCAAAGTCATCCACCTAAAACTCGAAACTGGTGCAGGGGATGAATGCTCCCCTCTATCCGCTGTCCTTGAGTGGCTGTCCGCCCCCTCCCTCCTCTGCTCTGCTGTCTCCGTCAGGCACTTGGTGTAGATGTGCCCGTGATGCCTGATCATAACATGACACTGCAGAACAGCGACTGCTCTTTCCAACTGTCTTCATGAGTTACCCTCTCTCTTCCAGCCTCATTCAGCCGGCCTGGTACTGAGGCTGTGTCTGCAGTCTCTGCACTCATTTCAGCACATTTAAGGGATGGGTGGACCCGTGTCTGCCTTTTTTTGTGGCTATTTCTGACCTCATTAGATCGTGTTAACTGCTGTGTTAGGTAAAGCTGCTCATTGTGTCTTGAAAGCATGAGAGTGAGTCTTCCAGAACCATCTCTCCATGGATTTTTAGATAAAGAATGTATAATTATATGATGATAGTTCTCCATTTTGGGAAATACGTGCATTTTCTTTTCTTCGAAAAGCAAATGCATGTAGAAAAACTTTCTATGATGACTTTGAGGAGTAGATCAATACCACTGTCTGTGTATACCACTACTGCCAGAAGTCACTTAGCTTAGCTCAAAGCGTAGCACAAAGATTAGCTAGGCTTTGTCCAAAGTAGCAAAATCTCCTGTCCAGCTTCTAAAGCACACCCCTTAATCATTAATTAATCTTGTTTGTTAAACTCATATGAAAAGCGAAGTGCACAGGCAACATGTTGTAGCTATATTCTTGTGGTGTTGGAACAAGGAAGGTAATGCAGCTGGCCAACAAATAGTCTGGCACATAACCCACCATAAAACCACAATGTGACGTTTTTACACTGCAGATTTTGGAGACGTTTGAAACAATGCATCTGGTCTAGCACAAACCAGTTATTCACGTCAGCACTGGCTAGAGTCCTGAATGGGCCAACAGGTTCAGTAGCCCACAGGACTGGGGTGCGGCTCGGCTAGAACCTCTATATGAAGTGAGTGTTGATAATTCCTGCTTGAAAGTCAAACATACACGAGATCATTTCCCGTATTCCCTAAAAATGTTTGTTCAACATAATTTATTTGACCAGAGCAAAAGACTAAGCAGCAGTTATGACAGCTTCAATCTGCTGCTCTTGTTTTTCATATAAAATTACCTCAGAGCTCCGCAGCCTTTCATCAAACCAATGTAGAGAGAAAGAATTTCACTGCAACTTTAATCTGCTTTATCTCATCAGAGTGAACTGTAGTGACAAGCACAATGAAGCAGTGACCACACTGCTCTCAGATTCCTCCATTTGCTTGATCTGAGAGGCCGAAGAGAAAGAGTTTCCCCACTTGAAATCAGATCAGTTACACAGTAATGCAGGCTAATTCTCTTACCTTCACTGTGCTTAAAATGTAACGGAGCCCTTATGAGAAACCTCGAGCAAATAGATAGCAAGATATAATGTTAATCAGCCGACCAAAATTAAATCAGGATTATCCTGGCAAAGCTGTATAGCTTACACAGTAATATTTTGCTCAAGTATTTGGAAACATGCCCAAATATGAGCAATCACGTCTACACCCACTACTCAGAAGTGACGTTAAGCCCGCAGAAGAATTTGCTAATAGGTCTATGTGGCAGGGCTCAGACTCAGTGAAAAGCAGCTGGCAAAGACCAAGAAGTCAAGACAACTCATGTAACCATGACCACATTTTTAATCAGCAGCAGGCTCACATACAGAGACAATAAGCAGTTCATTAGAATCACTGCTGAGCTGGTGGTTTGAAAAGGGAAACAGTCACACACTCAAGCAACACAGAGTCGACTCCATCAGACTTCTGTTTGTTGGTACAGTGTTTTTGTTTTTGTTTTTTTACTGTTGGTTTACTTTCAAAAAGGTTACCCATGACAGTATGTTATGTCCTATACTTTTTGATAAATAGCTTTCAATGCTTCAGATGTCAGAATGATTGAAAATGAGAACAATATGCCATCCCAAAGGATGGATTAAAAGCTGGGATTTTTAAGTTTTTCATCCTTGTTGCTTGTGACCCTTGACCTATCCAGCTCTACTTTTGAAGAACTCAAAATGGCCCGGGGAGCTCTGGAGGCTGCCGCTGTAGCTCGTAGGAATTTACAACATGTATGTGTGCACCAGGCTGTATTGATTTGTACAGCGCTGCTAGCCAGACATGGCATGATTGAGAGTGGTCCGAAGACAAAGAACCGAGACAGCGAGGCCACTCATACAGTACAGCTTGGCCACTGGGTACATTTCACGCCTCCGTCACCGTGGAAACTCAGCTTCAGCTGAGCCTGGAGGGTGACAGCAAACCCTACAGTGGAGGCGAGAGTTCATTTGCGCCCTGGCAGCAGGGTGGGTAGACAAAAACCTTTTTCCTTTCTGCCATGACAAAAAACTCCTGGTGCAGTAATTCTGCAGCTGACAGCTCTCTCTCACACACATGGAAGCAGTGTGAAAGTCCTACCAACAAAAATGAATAGTCTGGATCAGAAGATTATTTGCCTCTCTGCATGTTTGCTTTTAATGAGAGATGCCATTCACACCTTTCAATTGCTATTCATTTCTGTTATCGTTCACATCTCCCCAACACAATGTGCTGCCTTTGTGTGCTGAATTAGACCTATTGTATGTGCAAACTCTCAGCCGCCTGTATCGTGATCTCTCATCGCTTTGCCTTCATGCACACAGAGAAATTCATTTTAGCTCTTTTATTACAACACAAGCACGCATTGCCATTACCTGCCCTTTTTTATACAGCCAAATGGAATAAATGAGCATTTTGTAGCACCATTACTATGTTAGTGCAGCACTGACACATGAACAAACGTAAGGTCTTGATTACAAACTCTCCTGTTTCACAGCTAACAAACAACCCTGATTTTTCAGCTTCATGACAAACAAGGTGACAGACATATAACCCTCTATTGTTTCTATCGTAATTTTAACCTGTTGGGTACTGGGTCAGCTCTGTTGCTACACTAACATTAAAGTTAGTGGCTAACACTGCTAACCAACATTAACAGTACTACGGGGTCACAAGACATGTTTGTTCCAGTGATACAAGTCAGCAGTGTAAAACTCAAGGATGTGGGACATTGAATCATCCCAGGACACTATGAGTGACAGGCAAACAGCCAATCATTTGGCTTTCATTTGGCTTTCAAAATAAATGCACAAAAAGCCAGAGAAAAAAATAAAAATAACACTGATTCATGAGCTTGTGGCGGTCAGAAATATAACAGTGGTGGCCACCACCAAATTCTCTATGCAGGCAAAACCCTGTATATAATTTTAAGAAAAAATACTGTATCGGGATATATATCGTTATCGGGATATAAAATTTTGTCCATATCGCACAGAACTAACAGGGTCTGACGTTGAGGTTTTTTTCCTA
Source organism: Selene dorsalis (assembly GCA_900303245.1). Taxonomy (NCBI): domain Eukaryota; kingdom Metazoa; phylum Chordata; class Actinopteri; order Carangiformes; family Carangidae; genus Selene; species Selene dorsalis. The sequence goes on along the minus strand of OMNW01001478.1, from coordinate 6,787 downwards.
CTTGCCCTGCCGGGCAAGTACTTCTCAAATCTACTTGCCCCATCTAAATTCTTACTTGCCCTGCCCAAGATTTTCTTTTTCTGGTTGTGTGGTGCATACTTTTGCTCATGACTTATATCTTACTAAAATTTCCTGTTGACTGTATAAAACACTACACAACACTTCTTTCTTCAGAAAGCAGTATTTATTATTATTTCTCATTACATTTAAATGGCAATCAGTGCACATGTGAAATTGAATGCCATTTCACATTATTTGACCAGTAGCAGTTACACCCTCTGTGCCCTGTCTGAACAGGTGAGCCACCTGTTTAATGCCTGATGACAGTTGAAATCTTGTACTGAAGGGCCTTCAATGTCAGTAACCGAACGCGAATGAACATCCCTGAACTCGCCCCTCCCAACTCACACACCACCTCCCTCGTCACGCGCGCACGCACACACCAGAGCAATAAGAAAACACCTCAATGAAACATCGGATAATTTAACGTGCAGCATCGGTCGCCACCATCGCGTGATATTGTCAACAGACCAGCGTGAAGAACGTCAGCGCTGAATAGAGATTATAAATAGCAGGCATGTCTGCGCAGGTTCTGCTGGCCTGCCGGCTATTTTTACTTGCCCCGGGCTTTCGGGCAACCGTTAATGTTGGACCCTGACTAATAACAACAGTGAATAAACTGTATCTCTTTCAGCCTGTGCTTAGTGCCAGCATTTGAAGCCTCACCCTCACTGCCACTGTGAATTTGTATTTTGGTGGTGAAGCCACTTGGGAACTTGTTTCTGTGAGTTGCCCGTGCAGGGCAGATGCCCAGGTCTGCTGTAGCGCCAGATGGTGGTTCATTAGATCCTGTGTGTTGTGTGCTTGGTGTGAAGCGTAGGAGGAGCAGGGCGGATGTTTGTTCCCATCAACAGCCAGACTTTAAGGCTGGCTGGCTTCATCCCTATATAATGCCTCCATTCCTCCTGCCAGAGTGCCTGGCAAGCAAAGTGGTACTAGAGTAAAGTGTGATGGGAGGAGACGTCGTCTTTTGTTTTGTTCCTGTTACTTAAAGAGAAATAGGTTTCATTTTAGTGCCTCGTCTATTCAAATCCATTTAATCATGGGTAAACCTGCACTGTATTGTTACAGTGTTTATCCTAGCTTTTTTGCTTTTTTTTTGGGGGGGGGGTTTGGATGAGTGACCCCTGCACTGAACTCACTCAGTTCATTCTGTAGATGAGGCAACTCGTATAGTGACTGTGGATCAGTTATTGATCCATGGTGGTGAGCGCTGGTATTTAGAGTTCCAGTGCACGGTGCTGAACTTGGAGAGAGAGTATTGTGAGAGAGGAGCGGGGGGGAGCACCGCCCTTCACAGAGGAGGGGAGAAATGCATGTCATGAATGTAATCAAACAATAGCGAATAATGATTTTTTTTTTTTTTTACCACACAAAAAAT
>OMNW01001473.1:26395-43121 GCA_900303245.1 Selene dorsalis | reverse complement strand
TAAGACACGCAACCAAGCATTGATAATGAGGGAGAGAGAGAGAGAGAGAGAGAGAGAGAGAGGGAGAGAGAGAGAGAGGAGGCGGAGAGGGGGGCGAGTCCATGAAACACTCTCGGGAGGTGACCATCAATCACACAAATCCCCACCCAGGGGCTGGACTCACTGCTATCATTCCCTTCATGCTCCCGATGCATTCAATGATGCCTCGGAAACTGCTAGTTTTGGGAAATCACAGTCCTGGGGCTAGTTATCCTCAATTGAGTTGCTGTGATTAAAGTGGGGGATATCGAAAGTTATGAAAGTATTAGGCTGGAAGGTGTCAGTGCAGTGTGATTATGGCATATGGTAAACCTAACTATTATTAAATCTTTTGGGCTTCTGATGACTTATATGCATGTTAAGGAGGTCCTTGTTTTATGTGGCCTAATCATGAAATTACAATTTAATTCAGCATTTTCGCTGTTTTTGAGTGAGTTAACATTGTCGCCATTGTATTGCTGTAATTATCTTTTTCTACACAAATATTTGTTTCAAGGGTTAGTTTGTACTGATGTAATGTGGGCATTCAAGAACTTTTTTCTCCCTCAAAATTTGTTACCTGCCTTTTTTGAGACAGCACTGGAAACGATCTGCTATCTTTTACATTCAATTGTTTTTCTTTTTTGAAAGTTAATCGAAATAAAAATAAATAAATAAAAAAGAATCTGCTGATTTACCAAAATACAGTCATACTTTATATATGCATGTAGTCTAGAAAGTAGAAATAGCTTGAAAATATAAAATAGATGAATAAACAAGACAATAGATTTCCTAACTTCTCATTTTTTTCAGCTCAATTTTCTCTGGGCAAGTCATACTTAAAAAGGTATTTATTACTATTTCTATGACTGATGAAAAAGATTAAGTGAAAATAATTTGCTCCAAGCGGCATTTAAGAATCCTAACGGTATACAATGAAAACAGATGCAACCACGAATTTTGATAGTAAGTTGGAAATTGAAATTAGTAATAGTGCAATACAATTTAATTTTCCATATTTTCTGCTGGAATTAATTAAAAGTCAAATATTTCCTGCAGCCCTTGAATGCAACATCGTGTTCTGCACACCCACTCTGTAAAATATCTTCCTGTGAGAAGCTCATAAAGTAATTGTGAAGAGGCAAAAACAGAGACAGATACTGGAAATTGGTCAACCTGTTCGGGAAAGGTGTTAACTCTGGTGGTCTACTTTCATAATCCGTTGCTATTACTTTTTCTTAATTTAATCTAACACACATGACGATTCAATGAACTGGAATTAAATGAGCCACTTACCCGAGCACTGCATAAAGCACATGACCTGTAAACCCATTAACATGTTTCAGGGCGTGTGTTGTCCAGTGCTCGGAGGAACTCTTAAATACTCAACGGAACAACACCATTTTAATATTTTTGCTTAATGACTTTCCAGATGGTTGAAGGAATAAGCAGCCTTATCAGTAAGCAATTATTATGTATGTGGGGAATCATCATCATCATTATCATCATCATCATCATCTGACCATTTCTATCCATACAAAGTTTCAACGTATTTGAGCAGAAATTAGTCGAACTCTTTTGAACTATTTGGCGGAACCTTGTTTCATTCCGCCTTACTCGGCCGGGCATTGATTTCAGACGGACCAAAACATTTTTCTGAAAAGTTGACGTGGAGGCGTTTGTCTACAATGGCTGACATGAAAGTAGAAATCTCCGCTGACAGCTCCACTGTGAACCAGAACCCAAATGCATCTTCTCAGCCCAATAACCCGCTGTCAAGGAAGCTGAACAAAATACTGGAGACGAGGCTTGACAATGACAAGGTAGAGTGCAAGACGTTAGCTTCGTGCTAGCTAGCTAACTGTAGCTAAGTCTGCAAGCTAATCGCGTTTGAGCTGGAGAAAATAAAACAACTCAGTATCAACAAAACTATCGGTGTAGTGAATTGTTCGCAGGTGTGTGTGTTGTGTGTTGTGGCCAGTTTACTCCGCGTGTTCTGCGAGTGATATTAAAAAAAAACGTCTCCTAACATGACACTGACATTTCCGTGCTTGCAGGAGATGCTGGAGGCTCTGAAGGCTCTGTCTGTGTTCTTCACTGAAAACAGTCTGCGAACCAGGAGAAATCTTCGCGGTGACATAGAGAGACGAAGCTTGACCATCAACGAGGAGTTCGCACGAATATTTAAAGAAGTAAAAGAGGTAAATTCAACGTTGACAGAAAATGCTATTCACAAACAGCCAAACAACTATATTATTTAGGCAGAGCTCACTTAGGCAAAACATACGATTTTGTTATGAGGAAACATTTACAAAGGTATATCTTTACATTTACAACTATACTGGTAAAGTATAGGTATATAATGCCATGCTTGTTCAGCAGCTCTTATCCAGTAAACTGGCTTGTTTAATTGCAGAAAAGGAGGTAAAGCTTTGTGCTTCAGTCCATACCACTGTGAGTTTTTATGGCAGGGATTGTCCTGTTTCCAGCAAATTTAAATTACAGTAACAATATCAGTAAGACTGCAGTGTAGCACTTGTTTGCAGAACTAGAATACAATAAACTTTATCATTCTAACTATATTACAACCTACTATTTCAAAATACTGTCATGAGTGTTTTTGATATACAAAGATGCCACTTCAGGTCTGGTCAGTGCTCCTTTAGCTGTGAATTCAATTCCTCCACAGGAGCTGGAAAGTGTTAATGAGGACGTCCAGGCCATGAGCACATGCTGTGAAGAAATGACCGACAGATTAAAGGTACCGTAATCATCTCTGTATGTCATGTGAAACTCGCCTGTATGATAATTATGACATGAATATAAACTGAGTATTCACTGCAACAGCGGGTAATTCTTTAAATGAGTGCAGGTGTGAATGAAATATGTGATTTTAGTCATTTTATTTGAGGGATTTATTTAAAGTCTTTTGAGAATATTATATTTGCCTAGCCCTATTTCAAAAAACAATACCTTTTCTTCAACAGGCTGCAAAGGAGCAAACTCAGGACCTCATAGTAAAAACCAACAAGCTGCAGGGAGAGAAGTAAGTTAAAACTGAGGAGTGTATTGTGTGTGTCTGTGCGTGTGCGTGTGTGTATGGCTTTACATATACATGCATGTTTTAAATTACATTGACGTAACAAATCAATGAAGAAATGTCCTCAAGATAAGCTTATCTTATAAGTTATAAATAAATATGTGATTGATAATAGTTAGTGTATTTACTAACCCCTTTTGTGGCTACACAAGTCAGACACTCACAGTGATTAGAAAAGTAGACATTTCTGCCTAGTCTAATATAATCCACTATAGTATGCACTGACTGACTACTAGCAGTTAGTCTAACTGTTAAATTATAGTAGACCATGTTTTAATTAAAGTCCATTGTAACTTAGATTATTTTTTTATTGGCCTTCATTTTGTTATATTGTTCCTCTGATACTTTGCTTCATAAATCTGGTGGACATGTTATTTATTTATTAGTGAGCATTTAAAGCCTCAACAAAACTGAACCTTGATGTAAGATAGTGTTTATTCTAGGGCGGTTACATTAGAGGACATCAAACGAGTGTTGTACTGAACATGGTTTACTGTCATACAAATATAGGTGTGACCAGCGATGTACAAATTCAGCCATAAACCACCGCTGCTGTTTCTCAGTCTGACTGTAACTAAATTGGCACCAAACTGTGAAGTCAGACCATGTGACAAAGCTGCACCCTGAACTTTTAAACTGCCAGTGCAGAATGTCAGAGAGATCGTGGAGATAGGATGACAACTTTTCTCTTTATCTGCACAGATTTCACAAACTGCCATTTCTATCCTTATCTGTTCAGAAGCTACAAGTCATTTTGGGAGCCTGTCACAGACGTCGCTGATAGGCATCTTCATCAGTCCAAAGTTAGACGCCGTCATTTCACTCTCCATGGTGTCTCATTTCCACAGAAATTGCACTTTTTTCTATGTAGAGCTCAGACAAATGGCGCTTCAATCAAAGCAAGTGACAGGAACATAGTCAATTTTGGAAGTGGTAAACTTTTACTGCACACGATTGGAAGTTGAGGCCTGACGGAAAATGTTACGAACTTAGTTGTTTGCCTGTCAAACGAGATTTTTCACTTTAATTAGAGCCATAATCAAAAAAACAGTACATACTCAAAGTTTCTAAATTTTGTACACATAAAAAAACCTGACCTGGCAATTGACAACACTGATGCGTACTCTTTGAAGAGTAGATTTCAGCTCCGTGAAATGCTGCTTCTCTTTATTGTCAGAAGTTTGTCAGGATATTTTGGTGCAGGGAAGGAGGAGCTAGCAAGCACATCTTTATTTTTGATGAGGAGAGATGAATGATTTATGTGGTTGATGAATATTTCTCTTGCAGTTGTCCATTTGCATAAGGAGGGCAGCAATCATCTTGAACAGAGCTTTATTTGTTTTATTCGTTATGTCCTATGAAGATACACATCAAAGTGTTTCCTGTTTACACGGCACTACTCCCCAATCTTATTGAGGCCAGACTATTACAACTGGAGAGAGGCCCATCTGTGTGAGTTGAGTGTGTACACTCGGATTTGCTGACAACACTTATTAAGCACCGTCAGATATGCAGATCCAACACATACATGAAATCACGAGCGGAGTCAGGTCTATCAGTGTATCTCAAAACCGTTGGAATACTGATGGAGCTGTTTATTTATTTTGGTTGAAAGGGTGCCACTTAAATTAATCTGGTATCATATCATTAATCTATGAGTTTGACTGCCAGTGTTGACAAGGGGTGAAAATAAAACACCCACTCTCGTTCACTGATAGCTTGGGGGTTGGAGAGGGAATTCATTAGCATTTGTGGCAGCAGTGACCTCGGTGCTCAGTGACCTTGCGAGTTGACATGGAGGCAGGGGCACGGGCAAAGATAATGTAGATTTCTGGCAAAAGACATGGCTGACAGCTGTGATGTACCACTGCAATTCCATGCTCCGCTGGCACAGCTTCAGCTTCCCTGACAAAAAGGTGACACCAGGCAGTGGGGTTGTACAGAACTGAATGTGGGAGCAGGGAAAGACACCAGTGGGGATAAAGCCGCCAGTGAACATGTGCAGGCAATGAATTAATAAAAGTCATATCACTTGGTGCAGGGTTCTTGTTGAAGGTAAGTGGTCAGAGGTTTTACATGAATGCCCTTCTGAGTGGTCCTCTGCCTTGTCTTTTCTCCTTGTATAGTGGTCCCAGTGGGACCCGCTGTCCGTCTGTGTGACATTTTCATTCGTGGAACCACAGTGACCCCACAGCCAGATGGGATAGTGTGTGCATGCTGGGCTTTGACCTTGTCTATAGCAATTTTGTCTTAGAAGAGCTGCCAAGGGAAGTGTGCACACAAGCTGTCCTCCTTCAGCCACACTACCAGTCAGCCCACTGCACCACACCACACCACTCCAGTCCTCTCACTCAGATCTATTTCAGGTCACACAATCCTCTGCAGTCCCAGGCCACTGTTTTTTTTTTTACTTGCCTCCTGCTGGCATTTATTATAGCCAGGCTAAGATTTGCAGCATAACCTCACATTTTGTGCTTATAGGGCAACTCTGCTGAGAGAGTAGAGTCATTTTCAGAGCTCTGCTGATGCTCTTGATGTGTATTTACCCGCCACAGTAGACCTGTCCTGAACTGTTTGCTATGTTATCTGCCAGTGGCACTGTGTCATTTGTCAGCGTTAATGAAACTGAAAGGAGCAGCGGATTGCTTACAGTGTGCAGAAGCAAAGGTTGGATCGCTGAGCCAATGAGAGCAGGCGATCTGTGTTTGTCCGCCGGCTTTCAGACACGCTGCTCTTTTGTTCTGGGCTGGCGCTTTTTAAAGGTGCTGTCAACAAGAGCACTAAATAGGTGTTGTATGTCGTTCCATAATGTAACACTACCCACCTGTCCTGCACTGTGTGATCTTTGCATTAGCGTGACATGTTATCACGCCAAACAAGTCGAGACACTTCACAAACGGATGGTTCTGTGGACTTTGGCCTCACGAGCACCTGGAGCTGAAGGGGTTGGATGTCAGCTATTACTGAGCCGGCCAGCCTGCTACAGTAGGCCGACACGGCTGCGTTGCAACATTTAAACATTTAAATTTAGTAACCACAACAAAGATTTTCCAGCGTTTGGCTTGTGGCACCCACTTATTTCCCCACAGTAATTTCCTACAGCATATGATGCATAATCAGGCAGGAGTCCCTGTGTTTGATTCAGTTTTGTTTTCCGAAATAAAGCAAATGTTCTCAGTATGATTTCTGTGTAGGTCATTAATAAATCAAGAGCTCTGAAACCCAGGAGAAAACCATCAGGAACATCAGAGTGTAGATGACAGCCTTTGTAAAGTGACACTTGAGCCATATTAGCGCTCAGATGGCTGTTAATGAGGGTATAGCTGTGAGTATGCCTGTGCTGTCGGACGTGACTGGCTGCGCTCTTGTGATCACTGGCACGTGGCTAACTAACATCTTTGTGACTGCCAAATTTCCGCACAAGGCTTTGAAATGGCCTGTAATAGATTTTATTGGATAATCGACCCACATGGTTTACAACCTCCCTCTCATTCTTTCTTTATGATCATCAGTCAGTTTTCAACAAACATGTACCATAATTTCTTTTTTTTTTTTTTTTTTTTTAATTGGACAGAGAGCTCAAATGTTTCTCACTGATCAAGCTCAGTTTTTCTAACCACTGTGCTGCACTATTGGCTCGGCTCTGTGAGGTAATTGAGTAGGTGCTGGTAATTTCAGTGTTTCAGTTTGACGAAGCTGTTTATGAGATTGTGCTGTGTTTTGTTGCTTAAACGATTTTTGTGCTTGAACAGACAAAATCATTTGGGCCTCGTTGGGAAATCTGAGCACGCACGCAAACAGACTCAAACAAAGAGACACACTGCTGACACCGTAACTTGTCCTCATCCCATCATGTAACATTATGTGACCCGGGTCTCATTTAACTTGAGAAAAGCTTTCGTCGTTGGGATCATTACCCGTGTTTCCACTGGCCTAGAGTTTCTACATGCTTGGCTTTAACGGTGTGACATCGACACACACATTTAAATGTGTTGCCTCTCTCTGGTATTCAGTAATTGCAGTCTGGAGAAGAATGTGTCATGTCCTGACAGCACTGCAGACATCGAACCTGCGGCTCCATTGTCCCCCTGCTCTCCCTCGTGGCTCCCAACAAACCCACAGCGCTCATTTTGTGCAGGCATGTGCAGCCAGTGTCTTTGTTGCGATTTACATTCTGGAGGAACAGGTCTGTCACTCTCGGCATGGGCATGAAAAATTAGGAGCCTTTCTTATCCTCGGCAGGTTTATCTGTTGCAAAGTTTTCCTGTTCTCCTCTGGTGCTCTCATGTCTGCAGACAGAAAGTTTAATCAGTGAAGAACTGAGAGCAATTGTTTCTTCGAAATGAAACTCATGAGGTCATATTTTTGAAATAGGAAGTAAGTAAAATGATATAATTCCCAGTCGGATTGTTTTTGTACTCTGAGTGTAAAGTTCCCCTAGAAAGTCATGAAAATATTAACGGTCATTCTAGTCAACTTGCCTCATTGACCACGACCTCATTTGAATCCACTGGCTCTTGGTAGACACGCAGTCTGTGGCTTAAATGCCTCATGAATGAAATTCCAGCATGTGGCTTGAGAATTGTGCCCAATGAAATAAGACAATTAGGACCGTCGGGTGGGCAATCAGTTTAAAGTACCATCACACTTCTATGTGGGATCTTTTTTTTCCCCCTTAAAGATTCAATATTGTGTGTATGTGTGTTTCTGCCTTTTATCCCCCCTTTGTGAAGATAATAACTCAACAACCTTTAATGATCGAAACTCCACAGTTTCACTCAATAGAACAGATGATCCAATTAGACTTTTGTAAAAGCTTGCTGCATAGATTTGCATATTCGTGATAAAATCTTCTTTCTTGAGACGACTGTAGATCACCCCTCTGCCGGTTCACAAGCTTCATATTAATATTCCTCATGTTTGTGTGAATACATGCATGTTGGTTTCTCAAATTCATGTATGATTCTAAATTGATTTCCTCATTAGCATTGCTTGCTGTATTTTATACATCATTGCAATTGCGGGAATTGTGGGATGTCATGTAACCCAACAGCCTGTTGTCTTGAATTTGTGATCACTCAGTAGCATGGTGTGCTTTCTATTCCTCAAGCTAATTCTCAGCGTTTCTCCATTTTATGAGCTTAAGTATGTTTGTGTACACAAAAGTTCAGTGACACAATACTTCAAATACAAAATAATTAACTGTCTTTTACTTGCATTACATTAACTAAATAATCCTCATCTAATTTTTGTTTGTGACTCAAATATTACTTTTGAGACACAGTGAAAGCATGAACCTCAAAATTTGTTTCTTAATGGGGAAAGGCAAGGTTGTTAATGTCTGTAGCCAATGAAAAATGTGTTGTCCTTATTGTCACTGCTTAGAATTTTAATGATGTAGCCAGGTTTCTCTGATTAGGTAAATTTTTAAAAGCACACTATCCAAGCCTTTCTGTGTGTTGAATTCAAGGCTGTGGTGTAGCCAAGTTTCTTCCTCTTTGTGTGTTACAACAAAATCGTGTCCCAAAATCCGTAAAGGGCAAAGACACCTCGAGGTCCTGTATGTGAGGCTCGGTGTGGAGAGATACTAAATCATAGAATCCTGTAACAGATTTACAGGCCTTTACTCTCAGCTGACTGAGCCCTGGTAATAGCTGTGCGAGAGACAATGGTCACATAATGTTATGTTCTTCTCCTCCACCAAAACAACCTGGTGATTTACTGATCCTGTCTCGCCTCCACATACAGGGAGAGAATATAGATGAGGTGGTTTTGGATGGAAAGATGGGGACAGAGGGAGGACTCACTGTTGTTTCTGCTATCCCATGACGGAGTTCCCTGTTTGACTGGGGCAGTTGCCATGGTCACTATTGTGTCAAGACATTTATAGTGACACCGATAGTGATCACTCTGTTGTTAGTGATAGTGACAAAACCTGGCCAGTATCCGGCTCTGTGCTCTCTTTGTTGCCCTTGTCTTTATTTTGTGACTGCTGCACATGATATCTTTACTGTGTGTGTGTGTATTTATGTGTGTATGTGTGTGTGTGTGTGGGTGTGTGTGTGTGTCCTATCAGTCCATGCATGTGTGAGGAGTATGACTGCCACCTGCTGTAGGACTTTGAACATTACAGCATGTTGACAACATGCATTATTCTTAAGTTAAATGAGAGAGAAGAATATTGTTGCAGTCCACACTGACAGCTCTTTTTATCTGTGCAGTGGGAAAACACAAGAGGATGACAAAATACAGTGATAAAAGCACATGATGAAAGACAGCGTGAAAAGTATGAACATTTGGGAGATAAAAATCCTCAAGGGCCTTGAAGACAGACAAAATAAATAACAGCGACAGCTTAAGTGACAAAAATGACAATGAGTGGTAAAGAGGAAATAATTCCTCATAAAAAATATGTATAAAATAAGAAAGGCTCCAATGAGAAGTGAAAGAAATCACCACTAATCTCTTTCTCTTCAGTCATCGCCTGGAGGTGAGAGCTCAGGTTGCTCAGGCTTTCCTTGCCAAGTTTCAGCTATCTCATGAGGAGATGGCCACACTGCGAGGGACTCGGGATGCTCCCATTACTGAGGTAATTTCTGTCATGATCCTTGCTGATTAATGAAAAAAAAAAAAAAATCCCCCTATCCCCAGAACCCCCAAGGACCTTTTACACAGACTGCTACACTGTTCTGAAGAAAACACTTCAGCATGTCACCTCTGCTTGTTTTCACTAAACCAAGTTAAAAGCAAGCTCCTCCACCCCAATTCTGTGTTCATGCCTTAAATACAGAAAGAGAGGTGCAGCGGTCCTGCTGTGAACAGGCTGTGTAAAAAGGCCTAGGCACAGAAACTGTATGCGTCTTGCTGATCTGTTATTGTCAGATTTTTAAGAGGCACTAGTGCGCCACTGCCTGGAGCTCCTAGTTGAAAGCTGACTGCTCATCTCACTCTGCCACTGTGCCACCACAGTAACGAATTTGTTAGAGGTGACAAAGATTCAAGGAGAGAAGTGATTTGAGATGATCTTTACCTTCTCTGACTGTCCTCCCAATAGTTTGGTACAATATACCTAAAATGCTATAAATAGATCTAAATGATCTATAAAAAAAAAAAAAAAGAAAATCTAACTTTTATTGCCTTAATTTTGCATGCATCACATTACACTGCACATCTGTCGGCTTCATATCAATATTGCATGATCATCGTTTTTAGTCTTTTGCTCATTAACATCTGCAAATCAAACAGTTACACTCAAGTATATCAACTGATGTGTTTTTCATCTCCCCAGGATTTCTTTAGAGCCCTCAGTCGAGTGAAGCACATTCACGAGGATGTGAAAATCCTCTTGCGAACCAACCAGCAAACCGCAGGGTAAGATCCATGAGAGACAACGCAGTGTTGTCTGTGCTCCACCAACACCTTTATAGTGATCTCATTCTCCCTGTTAAATTCATGGCATTTATTTTGAACCAGAGAGGTGGAACAGTTAAGTAGGAGAAAAACATCCAGGTTGGGTATTTGTGTCACTGTGAGATACTATGACACTATGCTGCAGGTCATGAGTATGTAATGTGTGGTTTTGATTTGTCCGCTTGTTCCAGGTTAGAGATCATGGAGCAGATGGCCGTGTTACAGGAGACATCATATGAGCAGCTCTACCGCTGGGCTCAGAGTGAGTACACTACACAGTTACTACCACAAGCACAAAGAGGGATAAAACTGATGTATCATTACCCCACATGCTCATAGTCTTTATACAGATCTGGGGGTTTTTTGTTGTCAAAGACAGACAAGGAAGCCAGTGCGTTTTTCTAGAGTTTACAAATTCTCCAAACTGTTACTGTTGGAGTTATTTCAGAATGCATATGACTCACAACCTCAGAGCTTCTTCAAATAAATGCTTGAAACCAAATGTTTTGTCATTGAAAATTAAAATGGAAATATACTATTTAGATCACAGAAACCTCATTTGTTTAATTATACAGTAAGAAAATATAGAGCATCTACTAAACTGTGAGTTGCTCCACAGATTCTTCTTTTGCTGTGGTTTAAAATTTACCAAAAGACCCAATTCCATAAATTTGCCAAGTGAAATTTTGGTATTGGTCAAATGGAAGAGCTCTTAAATTCTTATGTTGTCTCATTTTATTTATATTCACAAAAACATTACCACACATTCTTTGACAAACACATGCGGTCTTGTCTTTCCAGCGTTAAGTAAAGTCCTGCAACAGGGGAGTGTTTTGACCCATTTTCTCCCATAGTCTGGAAGATTGGCCACTGCCTGTTCATTGTTTGTATTGTCTGAAGCGTAAGCAAACCGACTGACTTCTTAGCAAAAGCTCATGGGAAAATATGATTGAAAATGTTCTTGGTGCTTTGATTTTCCTCTTGCCGACAGGGTTGCCATAGTCAAAAACAGTTAGCAACAGTGAATGGAGCACAACACAATGATAGTTACTAAAAACACAGTACTTGAATTATAGTGTCCCCCTCTTATAGATACAGAGATTATTTTCATAGAGATTATATTTCTTGTCCTGTTTCTGTTTTGTCTCTTTCTCTTCGTAGATGAATGCAGGGGGCTGACCCAGGAGACGTGTGATATCAGCCCTGTGCTGACTCAAGCCATGGAGGCCTTACAAGATCGGCCTGTCCTTTACAAGTAACATAAAAACACAGATTCACAAGCAGAAACTTATTTATCAGAATGAAGTACTTTATGGTCTGTCTCTTCATTTCTTTGCCTCCAAGCCAGTCAGTTTTTACTAAAAACACTCGCAATAAGTAGGATTCAACTTGAGCAGTGGTGGATGTTTTCAAATGCCCACTATCAAAGGAGCTGTTTGAATCCAGTACTAATAGACAGTCAGCTCCTAAATAAAAAAAAACAAACAGCTACAGGCACCACAGTTCACTGACAGACATCATGGGGCAGAAATACATGTTTGTTAAATTCATAATGGCACTGCTGCAGTCTTCAGTTGGCACTTGCGGGTGAATTGTGAGATTCTTGTCTCAAACAAAGAGAAACAAAGAAGCTTCTTGATTAGAAAGCAACAGAACAAACAGCCCCAAGCAACAGAAAACAGTAGAAATTACAGATCCACAATCCACAACAGTCAGCAGCATAACAAACTGTGGCCACAGGTTTCTGGCTCACAGTCATTAGGGCTATATGGAATAAATGCATTGCCTAGATTTAGATTTGAGATTTCAGTTGTATTTTTAAATTTAGGGTTCCTTGTGCTCTTTATGTTGCTCACACAGATTTCCTGGCGCTTCCCGTGAGTTTACCTTTGTGCCAAAAAACAAAAACACCACAATGGAACGTTTCACACGTTACCCCAAGATATGTTTTCATGGCAAAGGCTTCTTCTCTCTGTCTTCATTCTCGGAAATGCACCTGTCTAAGTGCCCAGAAAGTGTCCAAGGTCGCGCGCTGGCTGAGGATGTTTAGGCTGAGAGAGCGGAGACCGACGTTCCCGGAATCTTAATTCAGTACTATCTTCTGTTTAGTCTGTCACAGAGTCCACCACTGCCAAGTAATCAAAACAACCTCAAACCCTTTCCTTTTGGAAAAGCTGCCTCGTGCATTGTTGATGCATGTCAACGACTGACCTCCGACACACAGTCTTGCACAGAAAACTGTCTGAAAACGGTCACTGCCTTGGACCGCTGTTTTTTCACATGAGGTTTGTGTGTTGAACGCTGCCCTCTTTCTCCCCTGTCTGGTCAGGTACACTCTGGATGAGTTTGGGACCGCTCGCAGGTGTGCGGTGGTACGAGGCTTCATTGACGCCCTCACCCGCGGCGGGCCAGGAGGAACTCCCCGCCCTATAGAGATGCATTCCCATGACCCCATGAGGTAATTAACCCTACTGTAAAATGACACTTCTCTCGCAAATCCCATTGAAAAGCACAATTTTTCCATCTCTTATCGTAATAAAACCAAAGGGAAACATTCATTTCTGAGGGCTTTTTTTGTTTTTTATAAACCCAGAGTGGGAACTCATGGATGCTTCTTTCATGTCTCTGCATTAATTTTGAAGGTACCCTGAATAATGAGTTCAGTGTAGCTTGGCTCATTTAATGGATGTCTGCAGAATCAAAGAGAATCTCCCATTAGAAATATGAACACGTATATTTATGCACCTCAAAAGATTAATGGCTTGTTGAACTTAACCACAAGTTGTAATGAGTCTATATAAAGAAATTAGATTTTAGCAAGCTTTCAACCTGTTTCCTGTTTCTCCTCACAACCAGAGCTGATAAATATTAATACTGCAGTTATGTATAGTTTGTAAAAAAAAAAAAAAAAACAAGTAATTCCAACTGCTTTGCAATTATTGTGATTTTGTGAGAACATGTCAAAGATGTCTAGTGCTGTCGCATTTTTAAAGTCACTATTCAGCAGAACTTAAAACTACACACACTCAAATGGGAACAAATAGATGGTACAGGAAAAACAGTTAAATCTATGTCTAATATTCTGCACTGTTTCTGTTATATGACTGTAATGATGATATTTCACATCCAGATTGTTATGATCCATATTCAAGATTTATGTTAAAAGTCTAGTTTTTCAAGGAGTGGATGAGTGTGTGTGTGTGTGTATTTCCTGTTGTACCACAGTCTCTCTTCTCCCCTCTTCCTTCTGTGCCCAGGAGCTAAATAGGAGATTTTCTCAGAATACCAGCCATGTGTGGAACACAAAATCACCTCTACTTTATAGGAGGCATCAGCGATTCTGAGAACATCAAGTTCTTTCTCACCTCCCTGTGTCCTCACACTTGCTCACACGCTCACAAACACACACGCTCGCACAGGCTTACACATAATAATTCAAGTTTAACCTTGCTGTTTTCCACCGTTATGTAACACCAAAAGCCCCGTGTGTGTGTTTGTGTGTGAAGGGAGTGAAACACGATGACCTATGCCTCGATGTAGCTGTGGTCATGGTGTGCTAGGATTAGCCCTCGGGTGGCCCCTTGGTGACGTACTGGTTAATACAGATTGTTTGGTGACTCTTTCAGGTACGTCGGGGACATGCTGGCCTGGCTGCACCAAGCCACCGCTTCAGAGAAAGAGCATCTAGAAGCTCTGCTAAAACAAGTCACCCTGCAAGGTATGATGCTTCCCAAATGGTTATTGTTATTTTTATCTTACCTGCGTTGGAAAAGTTTGTTGTTTGTTTTTGTTTTTTTTGGTGCATTTTTTATAAGGTAACACACATCCTCTATCCTCCACATTCCAATTCATTCGTGTGTGAGGCTTGAGATGTAAAACCAGGGCCTGTAAACAGAAATCACAAGCCTTGTTTATTGGAGTTTGGGTAACCAGTCACTCAGTGGGGTTAGAGATGTTGGCAACAGATGGAGTGTGAACAAATCTAATTCTTGTACATATGGTTCAGCAGCCTGATGAACTAATCCCTTTGCTTGTTCTCCTAATTTAACTTCTTCCCTCTCGATAAGAATGATGACGGCTCAGGTTTAAGTTTTCATCAAGGCTGTCAGATATCAGCATTTTATTTATTCACAGTTTTTACTCTGTTAATTTGGATTCACGTTTTATTATTTCACTCCTAATAAATCACATTAGAGCTGAAAAAGTTTGGAAAAAGGAAAAAGTTAGACCATTTCAGACCATTGTTGGTGTGGTTGTATTGTTCCACTTGATTGATTGATTTTGAATGATGGCATTACCGTTACCTGCCTAAAGTCAGAGTAAGCATGAATGTGTGACTGCATCTCGAGCCTTACACAGGAATGAATTGGAATATAGAGGATGTGTTACGACACATGCAGATTTACCTCAGCGCTATATTTATTTATACTTCACTTGTATACATTACATCCTCAAAACAGCTGACGTAATCCCAAATAGCCTCGACTATTTATCTCTGTGTGTGTTCCTCTTTCAATAGGTGTGGAGGAGAACATGCAGGAGGTGATTGGACACATCACAGAGGGAGTCTGCAGACCACTGAAGGTGAGAAAACAAATTAATTAAAGAAGCTATAAAAAACACACACACACACAGCTGTGTTGAATGCACATGTATGTTGTGTATAATGTGTTGTGGATCTGTCCCGCAGGTTCGGATAGAGCAGGTCATTGTGGCAGAGCCAGGTGCCGTCCTCCTTTACAAACTGTCCAACCTACTCAAGTTTTACCACCACACCATCAGGTATTTCTTCTCACTCACAACAGTAATTCACAGTGAACAACTGAAAATGATTCATTGATTAATAGCTCCGCATAAAATAATGGGGAAAGCAGTTTTGATAATTGATGAGTCAATTAAGTAATTTGTAGAAAAAGATATACTGTGACTCTGTTTTTGTAAATTGTCTCTTGTCTGTTTTATATTATTGTGAACTGAGTAGCTTTTGTTTTGCATCATCCGTTGGACATAACAAGTAATTTGAAGGAGTCACTTTGGGCTCTTGGAGCTCGTGATGAGCAGTTTTTTCTATATTTTGACATTTGAAAATTTAATTAGTCAATGAACCAGAAAAAAAGAAGCAAACTGATTATCTAAATGGTCACTGAGTGCTGCTTCGTTGACTTGTTTGATCTTTGTCCAGCTCTATTATCGGGACCAGTGTGGCCTCCTTGCTCATCACCATGGAGGAAATGCACGTTCTCAGCAAAAAGATGTTTTTCAACAGCCTGAGTCTTCATGCAAGCAGACTAATGGACAAGGTACAGTAAGAGGTCTTTTATTTGAAAATGCCACATGGTCGTTATAGTTTTTTCACTGCCGTTCACCTGTTTTCATTGGTCTGTGAGATTTATATTGAGTTCTTGGCTGTTGTTTGTCTATGTTTCCATCTGTAAAGAATGAGTTTATCTTTTTATCCAGAGTAAATTCAGAAAAAATAAGAGTAAGTAACTACAAATAATACCTTCACCTAAGGAAAGAGATAGAGGAAGAAACCTTATTCTTTAAAAAAAAAAATAGACAGTTCACAATGTTCTTTCATAAAAATGCTTAAATGACAGTGCAGAAGTTCAGTTTTGCACCCTGTGGACACACGCTGTGTATTTCAGCTCTGCGTCTAAACCCTCAAAGACAACAAGGCTATTTCTGAAACACTTATGCTTGTAAACAGTTTCAGCCTGCCGGCCACAGCATCGAAATGGTGCTAGCTGACAAAAAACACCAGACTTGTTACCGTTTAGTTAAATTGGCATCCAAATATACCTCAGCACGAGCAGGAGCCCTTCCACATTACATGCTCGCTGTTTACTGATCAATAGCAGTTACAAGAATTGTCCCTGTAGCTTGGTGTTAATCAAATTGGAGGCCCTTAGGGTTTTGGTGTCAATTCCAGCTAATACCAGGAACACAGCCTTCTCATAATTTGCTCCATTAGGTGGACAAAGGTGGCCAGGCCCAGTTCTGTGTTGTATATCCAGCGGCCAGTGAAATCAAAACCCTCTTCATTAAAAAGCTCTACTGACGCTGAACAAGTAGAGGCTCAGAGTAGCAGCAGGGAGCAGTTCTATATCCAGCCTAACATGCTGCTCATTAGGGCTGTTAAATGCTTTGATAATGTGAGGACCACTTGTCTTTGTGAAGGCTGCAACACCCCTCCCC
>OMNW01001473.1:5864-26340 GCA_900303245.1 Selene dorsalis | reverse complement strand
ACCATCACATATACTCACAACTAATCACTGCAAGAATAACTTTGCTCATTTGCTCCATTGACTACTACAGGTGGAGCTGCCTCCTGCAGACCTGGGACCCACAGCCTCCCTCACTCAAACGCTGTCCCTCCTCAGGGAGGTGCTGGCCTCCCACGACTCCTCAGTGGTTCCTCTGGATACCCGCCAGGCTGACTTTGCTCAGGTATACACACATTTCTACAACATGATCAGACCGAGGGAAAGACCGATCTGTCATTGTTTCCACTGCCACATTTGTGAGCCATAAATGTGCTCATATTATTTCATCGCCTGTTCGTAAAAGCCACATCCACTCACTCATCTCATAAGGCTCTGTCTAACTTTATCTCCTGCAGGTGCTCTCCTGCATCTTGGATCCTCTCCTCCAGTTGTGCACCGTGTCAGCCAGTAACCTGGGCACAGCAGACATGGCTTCCTATATGGTCAACTCACTGTATGTGATGAAGACAACGCTGGCTCTCTTTGAGTTTACTGACAAGAGACTTGAGATGCTTGAGTTCCAGGTTTGCCCTCATTATGATTTTGTAACAAGTGAATGACGAACTAAATGATGTGTCATGTCTTGAAATGTCTATTTACATTTCATTGCAATAAGTCAAGGCAGTGGCTCTGATAATAATGCACCACACCTTAGTGGGACAAACTGAGTCATCAAACACTAATGTTATCCAACGTGAGTGCTCAGCTCACCATCATCACATTGTCTGTCCATAGAGGTATTGTTCATTAAAAACAGTTAATTATTCTTTTCCCTTTCATTCAAACCCATAGAGAAAAAGATTTAATTTTCTGTCTCATAGAAGGGTGTGCGTCATGTATTGTTGTTCAATGCTCCATCTTTCCCTCTATTTTTAGCACATCTTTTGTAATCGAGCACCACAAGAGCTCCTGTGGAAGTTTCATTATCAATAGCACAGTGATTCTCCATTAACCACAAGTACCACTGGCTCACAATGCAGGTTCAGGCTGGATTTTAACCCGCTCTCTCCCACATTTTCCAGATCGAAGCTCACCTTGACACTCTGATCAACGAGCAGGCATCCTACGTACTGACCAGAGCCGGACTGAGTTATATCTACAGCTGTGTCCAGCAGCACACTGCTGAACAGGTCTCACATGGAGCGTTCACCCACACTCTCACATGCACTCACTTGTGAAGTTATCGAACACATCCCTCTTGTTAGACTCCCTAATGGTCCTCTTTTTATATTATACAGGCCCTAACGGCATTGTTTACACTACCTAATTGGGCTTTACAATAGCTATCACTATGGTTACCACATGACCAATGTCTTTATCAGGGCATAATAACATTTCTGTCAGATTTTCAGATGAGAAAGGGGCAGAGAGGAGGCAGATCATATTATGTTCTATTAGAATATATTACCTTGTGCAGAAGTGTCCTGTGCAGATGAGAGAGCTGATGCCCTGGAGCCTTCCTCCATCTTTACAACACACTTTGCCACTGGGCTGACTGAGATCCATAGTTGTGGTTTAGCATGTGAGTCTTGAAACCCTGGGTCATGTCAGGACACACCACACCCTGCTGCTGCAGTTCAGTGCGAAGCTCACTCAGGATCTGTCATTCTTCTGCAGACTACTTCTCTCCTCGGGTGGCCTGTCTTGGTTTTTCCTTAAATAGTCCTCTGTTTGAAAAGATTAAGTCTGGCTGTCTACACTCGACAGCATCCCAGATGTCAACCAATGACAAGAATCCCCTTGGTTTATTTTAGACTCTTCAGGTTTACTTTTACTTTCTGTTTAACATTTTATCCCTGTAATTTTCTGTGATACATTAGTTGCACAAGTCAGAAACAAGGAAAAGAGCGATTGAAAAAGCACTGTTCACTGGACAGCAGCTAGCGGATGAGTTTGTATGCTCATGGTGTGTTGGTTAATGTGCCCACATCCCCATAAAATCACTCCAGGCACTGCAAAGTTGCTTTGACCCTTGCGCTGCCTTCTGTTTGCTGCTTTTAATGTTGGCAATTTAGGCGTTTAAGCTTTACTTAATGTTGTCATTCTGCATAATCAGTGTCGGCTAATTACCTTAAAGGTACCTGCTGTTGTGCTCACAGTCAGTCATGTATTTGCTCTTGTCCTGTTAAGATTTAGACTTGGGGAGGGAATTTCACCTCTTCACAAACTCTTATGGCCAAGTTTACTTTACTAAAAATGCTGTATTACATTTGAATATTCCCCAGTAAGTCCCTCCAGTCAAGTCACAAACATATTAGATTTACTGTCTTCACATTTTTCAATATCTGAATCATCTGAACCTAATATAATTAAACTGAGGGTGGCATCATAGAGATGTTGAGCCAACCAGTCTGCCAATTAAAAAAGCAAGGCAGCAGCAGAAAGGAAGTCATGTAGATAGTAAGATACATGTGATGCTTTGTGGTGGTATAGATCTTGTTTAACAAAACAACTCTCATATTTTCTTTTTTACACGCATACAATGATGATGTGTCTGTGTGTGCACTTTTCTGTGGTTTTGGGTTTGTTTTTTTTTGTTTGTTTTTTTTTAAACAAAGCTTTGTCTTAAATTTTGTCTTAAACCAAAGAAAAAGATATGATCCTTGCTCCACACCGAGGTAGCCCGAGTAACATCAGTAAGGGAGGCATCACTGTGTCCCTGCCTCCATCCGTTTTTAGCACCTGCTGAGAGTAATGTATACAGATAACACAGGAAGCAACCTGCTGTGTGCAGACATGAATTAATGAGGCACCACAGTCCCCTGACCTTTGTTCAGGTCTGAGATTCAACATTGCTGCTGTTTAAACACTCGCGACCTTAAGTTGGATTCTGAGCTGATTTTCATTTTTCTGTCTCAGGGTGCTCTGTCCCTCCTGCCCAGCATGGACAGCTCCTCTGTTAAAGCAGCAATGGTGAGTTACACCACACATGTTCATATACCTAATGTTCCCTGGAGGGAATAATAAACTGTCACTTAATTATGATGTTTCTCTGACTACCCACCTGCTGTGAACTCTCTCGTACAAACAACAGGTCCAATTTGACCGGTACTTGTCGTCACCAGACACTCTTGTGATGCCACAGCTTAACTTCCTGCTCAGTGCGGCCATCAAGTGAGTTCCTGGACCTAATCATGAGAGTATCTCCCTCTGTGTCTTGTATGTATGCAATGTTCAAAGTTAAATGTTTACCACATCACAGGGTTAAGAGCACATTCAGAGGGATTAAAAATAGAAGGGGAGCGTTGACTGAGTAATGTTCAACATTCATTAGTTTACCAGATGTAATATGATCATTACTGCATTCCAAACAAAACACTCGACTAAATGCACAGCGAGTTTGGATGCTAAATTGCTGAAGCCACCAACACATTGAGAGAGTGGTCCACAGGGCTGCCTGTATTTGTCTGACTGATCAGAAAATGCACATGCTTTTAGCTCAATCCAGCTGCTACATTGGAGGGCTCTTTCTGTGAGTCACGTTTACTGGGAAGTGCAGCAGGCCTGAGGAGCACTCTGTACCTCAGGTTAATGTTCCCTATTAATGGACATGGGAGGACTGATGGGCAGGACGCCATTAATCAGCTTCTGGTCCATTTCTCACTCACACTCATTCCCTGAAATCATTCCTCCTCTTTGTCTTTTTCACTCTCACGCTCCCACTGTCGCTTACGTCTGCTTCTCTTCTCACCTAAATACACAAAAGCCCCCACCAGCACTCTGAAAACACTCCTGGAGTGCACAAGTAATGTGAATGTGCTCTTCGATTCCCTTCGTTTCAAATTTCATGTTAGTGAACTTGGTGTGGAGTAAGGTGCACTGTGGCTCTGTGTTCTCTGTGGGCCAATTAAAATAATGGATCTCAAGAGCCTGAGTGGGATTCAGCAGAGGTGCTCCCAGTGTGTCGTTGAGTCCTCTCACTGGGCTCTTCTGGTCCAACCACTGCATCATCCATTCATACTCCATTTCGAGAAGTACAAGTCACATATATCATTCACTTCAACCCTGCATGTTTGGTTTCTAATGACAAAATGATGAAAAAAAAATTCTTGAGTTAAAGCCACATGTGTTAAATCAAGAGAGGAACATGACATGTTTAAATAAGTTTTGTAAAACATTCTGAGGTGACCCTATAAATCAGCTGTGCCTAAAGGTAAACTGAGCTACAACTGGAAATAAAATGTCTTTTTTTATGACGATGATGGCCACTGCAACATCTTAGAAAAAGACTTACATGAAACATTATGAGCCTAATAGGTCTTTCGCTGAAAACATTCTCAAACAACTCATTACAGGTGAAATCTTTATGAAACCTTCTGTTTACATTTGAATCACATCTGAGAGCAGTTGCAGATTGATAAAGGATAAAAAGATAATGTCTGGGCATCAGTTATTGCAAATACACTGATCATTAAAAGTGTTGCACAGCCTTCATGTTACAACATTATCGAGGAAGGCTTGGTCTTATCCTTACATATGCACACACAGCAGGGTCCAGCAGTCTGAGATCATTTTAGGGAACTCAAACTTTTGTGTTTTTGAAATGTGCAAAGATGCAAAACTTTGAAGGTTATCTGGATTTAGTTATGTTTGATGTGATGGAGATATTTACTATTTATCTCCTCCTGTGTATTTTGGCAGATGAAGTGAACAGGGCGCATAATTATGTGAATGTACTTTCAATCCTGATTTTTAAAAATGTTTTTTAAGGTAGTTAAAATGAAAGAGGTGGTTATGTGTATATTCAAAAGGGGAATTGTTGCCAGAACCTCCAATTAAAAAAGTGTCAGCATCTGTTCAACCAAAAATATCCAAAAATATTCCAACATATTGAATTTACTAAAAGGCAAGACCAAGCAAAACAGTGTGGTTTGACTTTAACTATTGAACTGTTTATACAGTGCCTTCCAGTTCATTTTCTTTCAATTGACTAATCATTACAGCTCAGCAAAATTCATGGTCAAAACAAAGACGTATCTTTATTGTATGAATATAAACACTGGAAATATTAAACGTGGCTAAAATGTGATTAAAGGAGTTGACAAGTCTGACACATAAAGAGTGTTTTTCTAAGCTAGATATGTTGCTAGGGCTGACCCCTGATGCTGGGGCATTAAGGCTGTAATATGTATCCATAGATGGCAGTGTGCACCACATACTACCACTCTTTGTTTTTACTCAACAGGGGAGCTCAATGGTCACTGAACAAAAAAAAAAGAAGTAATTAGGACAAATTCTTACTCATGGCTGATTTATTTCAGCTCTTTGACAGTGACAAATGACAGTACAGCTCTGCAGGTCTAATTCAGGGTTGAAATCTAAATTAAATTAGAATTTAAAAGACCCGTTTGCTGCTGTTAATTTGTTTTGTGAGTATAAAAATATCAAGTGTTTTATCTGTGTGTGCAGGGAGCAGATTTTCCGTCAGTCGACAGAGCTGGTGTGCAGAGCCTATGGAGAGGTTTACACAGCGCTGACCAGCCCAGCAAATGGCTACAAAGACCCAGAGAACCTGGTACCCAGATCCCCCCAGCAGGTCCAGACCTTGCTGTCCTGAGAGACACTGTTGCACCCGGTTGATCTCAAAAGCACCCAACCAGCACTGGATGGCCTGCAGGTTATTCAAAGAGCAGTGTGATTTGTACAGTATAATAACACAGATGTATATAGAAGTTGTTAAGGTGGGGTTCTGTGTGGGGAATGTGGGATTCGGGTCACTGACCTCAGAGAGAGACATGTCTGTATATAGAGCCTCCTGTGTGCAAGGAGGAAAGGACATTACATGTATATGATCCTTTTACTTGCTGAGGGCCGTTGGCTCCCTCTTTCTTAAAAGTCTCATTTGTCTCCTTCTTTCTGTCTGTTTTCACACGTTGGCCATTGTCCTTTGTTATATAAAACAATGTGTTTTTAATGAAAACACTGACCATTACATAAAACAAAGGGACACACCAAATTAATGATGCTTGTCTTATTTTTCCACACTTAAAAGTGGTCGGGGGAAAAATTCAGCCGCAGGAGGAACCTCAGAGGCTTCAGCACAAACGTAGTGTTTATTTTAATCTCAACTGTTTTGAGCTGCTGGGATAAAATGGAAAGTCTGTCTTGCCATCTCGTTTGGCTTTTCAAACAATGTCTGCCATGCTGACTAAGATATGAAAACAAGACTATAATGAGGCTGGATTTAGTCATTTACCATAAATTCTACCTTTAAATGATTCTCTGGCTATTTAAAAGCCATTACGATGTGTCAGGAGGGGAAATGTTTTTCTTCACTATTACCACAGCATTAAGCCCATTTTTTTTAGGAGCTGACCTTTCTCACCGTGTGCTGCCTTTTGTGCACCATTCACTTTGTTTTCTCGTGCGTTAGTTTATGAAAATCTTGTTCTATATGATGCAGTGATCACTAGGATGAAGTTAAATATTTCTGTTATTGTCATACTCCCCTATATTAAATTTACCTTTAAAGGACTATGACAATAACCAACTATATATAGCCATAAAAAGACTTAATGAGGCTTTGGTTTAACAAAGATAATCTTCATAAATTGTTATCTACAATCAAAAAGTTTTAGAAATATTGTCTTGATGACAGCATCAAGGCAATTTTGTGTTCACGGTCCCGCCCATTGGCAGTCGACTGTGCGAGCTGGGGATGAGACTACCACCTTCCCGATAAGAGGACAACTCGTTCAACCTCCTGAGCCACATCCGTTTCACAGTATTGGACAGAAGTGACATGTTGCTGTAAAATATCAGTGAAAATCTGGCACGACCCAGCCCATGTAATCCCCAGGAAAGCACCAGTGAAACAGTGAAGATAAAGTGAATATTGATCCTTTCTGTTGTATTGGTCTCAGGCTGGGGAGGCAGCATTTCTTTTTTGCTATCTAACATCAAGGTTCATGGCAGCAGGCCTGATCTTGGCAGCACTGCCAGCATCGAGTCCCAGGATTTCCCCAGCTCACCGGATGTTACTCGGATATCATTGGCCAGGACATTGAGTACTGGGAATAAATGGAATTCCACAAAGTTCAGCATCTGGACAGCACTCATAAGTCCTTTAAATAGACCGGCTCTCTCTTCCAGTGCTGCTTGGCTCCGGCTTGATACAAGCTGGATTCTTAAGTGTTTTTACTCAGCACTCTCTGGCATAAAGTGCGGTGATGTTTGAAAAGCAAGATTATTGAATAACAACACATGGGGCACACCTTCCCAAACTCACAGGCACATCAGACGTTTGTGAGTACATGTGGGCCTGCACTGCTAAGGCCGTGAGGGCTTTTTCCTGTCGCTGGCTGCATTAATGAGTTAGCATATGTGAGAGGTGATGGAGTAACCACTTAGTGGCAGGTAGTGGTGAGCTGGATGGCAAACATTCGTCCCATCTTTCGCTCCACATGACAGCGGTCGCCAAGCTTTAGCCTGCTGAAGCATGAGACCAGCAGGGAACTGGGTTAAAGGATAATAGCAGCAATATTGAGTTTTTTTTTTTTTTCCTCTTTTTCCTGTCAAACTCCACTGGCTGGTGGTAAATGACGATCCACAGCTGACGACTTACGTCTTATCTATTGCCTCAGCAGAAAATTTTAAAGGAAGGTGACTCAAACAAATGTGCTGTGGAAATCACACGTCTTACCGCATGCCTATTGCGATAATGTTGCTCTTTCTCCACGTTTTTGCTTAAAAATGTCATGTGTTGCTTCCTCACTTGGAAATGACTCATAATCTGGTTAAAGTAGAACATGGTAACTGCAGAGAGTGAGGGTTTTGTGGCCACATTAGAGTTGTTTTTATTCATTTATTTTATTGAAGTTTAAGAATTTCTTCCTGGCTTCGGGTCCAATTTTTTAATCAATTTATCTACTGTATGTGTGGTGTAGAAGCTGCTGTGTTTTCATGAAATTGCAAGTTAGTTAATGTACTTGCAGTGTGTAATGGCAAAGGAAGTGTCTCTGATCAAGTCTAAATAGAGCTCTAATGTCTAACTACATTTTGAATGGCAGTCAAGCACAAGACCACAAGCACAAGACTGACTGTCTGTTAATTTTTAAATCTGATTCATCAGCTTCTGGCAAGCTCCCACCCTGGATCAAAAGCATGTTTTTACAGTTAGAAAATCTTGTGTTGTCGTAGACCGTCTTTTTCCAGTTTTTCAGTCACAGGTTGTTGCTCCAAACAAATTGCATAAAAACAGAGGAATTATGTAGATATTAAGCAGTATCATCAGCATACACATACAAAACTGCAATGTGATAAGATAAATGAAAAAAAAAGCTTAATCACAAGTATGTTTCTTCACCAGGAACACCATGGTTGTGGCAAAATGCCTACTTCTACTTTCCAGCTGTAATCTTCTCGCATAGATAACATCCTGTCTGATAGGAAGTTAGGAAATCAGTGACGGGATAATGGACTTTGTTCCACAAAACTACAAAGTAAGAACACTGTAAGGTGTGCAGTGTTAATGTGTTATCTGTTTTGATTAGGCATGTCATTTCACAAACTGTGCTGTACTGTGCAGAGTATGGAAAGTTGCATCACGCCCCGCCCCCTTGTTAAACATTGAACACAAACTTTCTGCAAGAGCAGATGCATTGTGGTTTAGGGTCAATAGTTGGAGAACACTTTGTTGCTGGATTTCATCATCTCAGCCAAAATTTTGGTTTCAATTAAGCCACTCATCCCTCTCATCCCTCATATTTCTTATTAGACCCATTAGATAAATTAGTCGTGACTTATGTAACATGATCTCCATGCATTGTGGACTTGTTGCTTCAAGCACAGGACATGGTTATCTATCTTATTATGAAGCTGAAATATGTCCTGTCTCAGATCAGAGCTACTTGTAATTATTTCTGCACGTTGCTTTTGTTATTTGGAGAGGTTACCTTATGTCAAACCTTTCTCTCTTTGGCAGCTATTATGTAATTTGTCTATTAGCACAGGAAGGGCGACACTGTGAAGTACTGACCTGAAACACAAGTCCAGTCATTAATTTTCCTTTCTGATTCTCTGCTGTTCCCATCATCCTAATCAGCATTTCATTCTGTGCACTCAACACAACTCAGGGCTTCAGAAACTTCAAAACCTCCTTCAAAAAAAAAAAAAAAAAAAAAAATCTGCATTTGCTGCTTGTGATTTTGACACATTCTATGAGACGCAGTTGTTAATGCACGTCCATCTGACACTGCTATTGACAGGCGTACTCCCTGCCTGACCAGATGTACATCCAGGTGGCCTGATAAACCAAGCATAGCACAGAGACCCTATCGAAACACTGTTTGGATAGTTGTGGGATGAGAGGAGCGCACAGAGGTTACTGGCTCTCCCGGCCAGAGATTAGCCAATGATGAAGCTGCTTTGCCCTCACGCTGTTGGAAAAGGTTGGACCCCCCGATGGTGCCCCAGAATGCTGGTACAGTATTGCATGTGGCTGCGATACTTCATTGTGTAAGCCTTTCCTCCCAGCAGAAACATGTTTGCTTTTGCTGGTATGAACACTTTGTACAGAGTCCTGGGCCAAACACAAGCACATTCCGTAATTTGCGAATTGTGTCACTAATGATCAGATTTATCCTGTGTTGTTGTTTGATTTTAGTCGTCCATGAAAAAACCTGTTTTTATTTTCAGCATGAACATAAAATCTTTCACAAAGCCATCTGCATCAGATGAAAAAGATGTATTTAATCTAAGTGGGAGTGATGTATGTATGTACTTCACTTGCTGACTGTTCACCATGACAAATTAATAATTTAAATCTTTTTTTTGGTCAAATGTTAGCAAACCATCAAATCCATGAACCTGAGAGACAGACAGACCTTTTCACACTAACACTAACAGAATAGGGGACAAGTACATGTAACAAATTCACCGTGACTAATGCCAGTGTGAGTAATCCAACATGCTGTCAATCATTACTCACACAGAAAGCACTGTCTCCACTCTCATTGGTCTGAATGTGACCGTGCTGCCGCTTCTTCAAAGCATAGTCTCGTGACTCCCATCCGGAGGCGAAAGAACAGAGCAGAGTTGTGTGTATGTGTGTGTTTGTGTGTAGCAGAGGAAGAAAAGCAGGAGTGTTGTTGCCGGGGTCATGGCCAAAGACCCGGTCACCCCACTTTCATGTGTCCCTGCTCAGGGACAGTAAAGGAGGACTGTGAATGCAAGCTATGGTTGCATTACACACGGCTGTGTTTTGCAGCTGTGATGCAACAGCAAGAGGCTGCAAATTCAGTCACTGCTGGCAACATCCGCTGCTGTTCTTCATCGCTGTCTCGTTACCAGCTGTTCCTCATCCTCAGATCAATGTCCGTATTTTTTTTGGTAAACAGATGAGACCAGTGATTTATAGCCTTTATCTCATATCAGATGAAGGCAAACTGTTTAAAGATGCTTTTATTTTGGAGGACCCTGGTTTAGGCAGAAATCACACACCCAATAATTTAATTTCTGAGAAGGCCTAAACTGTTGTATCACTGTTAAAATAGGCTGCCAGATTCTGGTGACTTCTTGGTGAGTCATTATCACTCATTGGGTGAAAAGACATCAGAGTTTCACACACTTCAGAGTCCCATGTTTTACACCATTCCAGTGCTGATCCATAAAAAGACATTTGTGGTTTTAAGGATCAAAAACCATCACAGTGTAGTTTTATATCTCCTCCCTCAGGCTTCTCTCTAGAGCTCTAGTATGAACAGATTGGTGAACCCGTCAGGAGAGAGGAGGCTTTGGGCCTTTCCTCTGATTGGCTCAGAGGTGGCTGACTGAGTTGTTTTCTGAGTGAACAAACATAAAGCAGATTTCGGGCAAAACACTCAGAGAAACAAACTCCTCCAACATTGGATGTTGTATCTAGGTGGGCAGGGCTTGGGACGGGGCTGAGAGTGTTGACATGTTTGTTGTGACATCACAAAGTTACAGTGGTCCTTGTGGCTCGTTTTTAATGTTTACTTCCTGAATACAGGCTGTGTGCCTTTCACTGACATCTCACTCTAGTAGTATGGGACATGATAGTATGGTACACTATGGGACCTGACTCATATTCTGGTATCTAGTCACTATATGTTCCTGTTTTCAAAAAGGGAAAGAATATGTAAACCAGAATACTGTTTCAAAATCTCCTTTTACAGAGAAAGAGTACAAAGGAAGAGGAGAGATGCAGCCATAGTGTGTGTGTGCGTGCGTGCGTGCATGTGTTTGTGGTGGGAGGTGTCAGGGTGGTTGTGCAGAAACAGCACTAGAGGCCTAAGAGGGGAAGGAGAGAGCCCCGGTTACTGAGTAACCCAGAGCAGCAATCCCATGTTCACCTTTCCCCTAATAGCCCTTCACCTTCCGAACCACGTGAAGTGGGCCTGTATGCTGACTCCCCATAGTGTGCACTCTAACACACACACACGCACACACCAAGGAGGCTTAGCCAGTGACAGAGAATCACAACACGCGTGCATACACACAAGAGCATTAAGCAGAAGTTTCCCTCGATGGCAGCACACAAGCAAAATGGCAGCAGCTTAAAGGTGGAATATGGAAACACCGCACCTGTTAAGATGTGACTTGTTGTTCAGTACTGATGACTAAAGAGTTACGTCACTGAGATTTCTGGAGTTAACAACACAGAAACTTTCACATTAAAACTCACTTGGACGTGCTTCAGGGCCCTTATACACCGAACCTTTGGGTGCCATGGGCCCTGTGTGATGAGCCCAACTGGCTTTAGTCAGTCCTCACCAGCAGCCACTGGCAGATTGAGCATGTTGACTTGACATTGGGGGCAGCTGGCGTTAGCACTGAGAGAAGTTTCTCCATGTTGCACCATCACCTTTACTTTTTCCACAGGCAAAGACCACAAGCGGCCATTACACCACCATTACAAAGCAAGATTGCCAGATGCGTCTTTTTTCAGATGGATTCGCAATTGGTATTCTGAGTAAGTGACACAACTGTTTAGACTGTGGTTTGCTGGTTTGTTTTGTTGATCTCTCTGCAATCTATTTTGGAGGACACGTGCTTCTGACAATAGCTTCGTACACACACATTAGCAGTCACCTGGTCCGGTCGTCAGCTGTAGCGTTTGCTGTGTATTCAAGAGGCGATGCATTATGTCTGTCTGTAGCGCTAATTTTACCTAGTTAGCTATGTATCAGTTCAGAAAAACAAACTGTTCTCCAGTTTTTAACTTTTATGAGGGGTCAAAAGCAATTCTCATTAACTTTTATCTCGAACATGTGATCTTTTGTTCGTTTCGCTGACAGGCCACTGTACGCCATAAGGGCAGAGTGGTGATGTTGCAATTCATTAGTCACCAGCGGAGTTTTCCAAAAGGCTTACGCCGCTTTAAAGTAAGACACCTTTCCACGGCTGCTACAGTTGACCACCGTTGAATATGGCTGGATAGAGAAGTGTGTGGGAATGTGTGTACCACTGTGTCATCAGAAAGCCACTCCTTCCCATTGTAGCAGCTGAATGAGTGAGATGTCAATGGAAAGTATGAGTCACTAGAACTACAACTCACAACAATAATATTTAGCATGAGCGGGGAACTCAGAGTCGTCTGCAGAAGGTAGATTGGTGATTAGTGGCTTTATACGCAGACTGGGAGTGGCAGTGACAAAACTGTTGGACTGACATCATTAATCCGTCCCAGCCCACACGCTCTCCATGCCAGACTGGTAAGGGAGGTACCAGCTGAAAGACGGGCTGCTAATTCAGGCCAGGGTGAGGAGCAGAACCAGAGTGATCCAGATCAGCCACACGGAAACCTTCACCCTCATCAGATGGGTGTGACTGGGAGCTTTTCTGGTAATGCCCTGTGTCATAGAAGGAGAAAAAGAGTGAGCTTTCTCACACTGCAGAGCACAATGTCCTGGGTCATTTACATCATTAAGTAAATTAAGTAAGTGAAAAATGTTGTGCCAATAATACAGAAGAAATAGGTAAAAAAAACTGTAGCTTCATCAAAAGTTGTATTATCAAGAATCAAATGATGTCAATAGACGTTCTTTTATCAGCCTACTCTCGTTCATAAAAGCTTCTGTGTCCTTCCACCACACAAATGAATGTAAAACACCACTCAGCACGCACAACTCCACCAGGGCCCAACCATCCTGCACATGTTTGGTTATGTTTGGTCCGGGTTACGTTAAACTCATGGATCACAACAGTTTGATATTTTACATCCCGAGAAACTGACAAAAATGAATAATAATTTTGTAATGTATTTAATGTGTGGGAAACAGGGAAAATAATTCCTTCCCGGGAGCCACATCTCTGCCAAGTTTAGTGCAAGTCGGTTCACTACTTGTTATGTGATCCTGGTGACAAACAAAGAGACAGACAGAGACACGGGTAAAAACAACCACCTTGTCAGCGATAACAACACAAAAAAAACCTCACAAATGAGTAGTTTATAATGGAACTCGCAATGCATGACTGTCAGCTGTAGCTCTGCCTCAGCTGCTCTTCTCTTGTTGTCACAAGAAAGGAGCAGTAATAATTGTCCATTGAATACTGCAGAAAATTCCATATTATCTAAAAATAATTTGTAAAACTCAAATCCCATGACAACAAACAAGAAGCTAAATGTGGTCCAGCTGGAACATAGCAGATTTTTTAATTCATCAAAGCCTCGCAGTGTTCTTGTTTTGGAAAAATAACAGAATTCTACATAATTTTCTAAACTTTTATCCTACACATGTTTTTGTTTCATGGTTTAATGGCCTGTCTTACACGCGACCCGTGTGAGGTAAACACTTTAGTATTTGCGCTGTACACACCAAATTGTATAATCATTCAAATTTACAAATCTGCCCGTGAATCACGACTGCGTCGAGGCTGAGGCTCAAGTTCATGGTGTTGACTCAGAAAATGAATCATGGAACCTGCGGAGAGCCCAGATCATCTGAGCAGCTGTCCCAACAAGCCGGGGGCTGGGGCCGGGGCCAGATCGGGCCCTGTTTTCACTGAGGAGGGTGGGAGAGAGAGAGAGAGAGAGAGAGAGAGAGAGAGAGAGAGAGAGAGAGAGATCTGAAAACTTTCCACAGATTGCTTTTTTAAACGGTCACTTTCAAATCATGGAAGCAAATCAAAGCCATGCAGAGAAAACAAGCCTTGGTATTTAACCTGAGCGCACAGGAGCAAAGAAAGGGTGTTATTTTGGAATGACTGGCATGGTGGGTAAACTCTCCAGCCATTTCCTCCCATTCATACACCGAAAGGTCTTGACTTTCTCGTAAGTGATATTTTGGCTCCAACATATGAAATGCTACAGACAGAACCAGGAGTAGGAAGCTGTTTTTGACCTGAAATAGGAAATCACAGAAGGAAGTTAGATAAAAATTCAAGAATGGTGGATCAAGCTTTCACAAATTACCTTTCCACTTGTCCTGCAGTGTGATTCATGTGGATTTGTGCTGTTTTTTCTTTTGCCTGAGCTCAACATCCGTAGAGGCGTCGTGCCAAATTTTTAAAAAGCTCTGTTTTCAGAAGGTTTTGCTTCACAACCTTCATTTTGATTCAATTTGAGTTAACCTGGTGGGCAAAGTCTGCTCATCTCGAAGACAGGAACATGATCAAAGTGTAATGCCTAATTTTATGCCAAAACCAAAAGAAAACAACATTTTTGACATTGTGAGTCCAGATGCCGGTTTGTAATTACATTTTTTGTGTGTGAGATGAAAGAAAAAGTTGTTTTGAAGGTATAAATTATGGTTGTCGTGGAAACAGTGTGTGATTTTAGCTTGGCGCTCTCATACGTGGGTGGCCCAAGCATGTGAGTCAGCGAAACAGATCACTCTGATTGCATCTGCTGTCACGATATGAGCGAGATCGTGAACCCTATCTATTTTTTTATTCCCTGAAGAGCAGCCATATGGTCAAGCCACATCTCCACTAGTGCAGCCCTCAAACTGGGTCGTCTGGTTCCATTTTGCCCAGGTTACAGCACAAAGATGGACAA
Source organism: Selene dorsalis (assembly GCA_900303245.1). NCBI lineage: Eukaryota > Metazoa > Chordata > Actinopteri > Carangiformes > Carangidae > Selene > Selene dorsalis. The sequence continues at coordinate 11,363 of OMNW01001473.1, read as the reverse complement.
ACACACAACAAGTCAGATTAATCAGGAGAAAAAAATATGCTGCATTATCTGCTAACAATAAAGTATATAATCACCATGAGCCTCTGCATCCTCACTGTAATGTAGTGATAATTAAACTGCTCTGGGAAAGAAGTTGAGGAGCTGCATCCCAGTTGAAGCCTCTTATTTGAACAATTAAAGTCACTTCAGTTTCCTCTTGACTGTGAGCCTCGGTTCTGCACAGCAGGGACAGAACAGCAAATATTTCCTACAAAGTAAAACCGTATGTTTTTATACAGAAGTGATGAAAGTTCAGTAGAGGGATGTGACCCACTGCATGGTTTGTATATGTGAGACAATAATTTGATCAAATTTACTTTCCCTATAACATTAAAAGTGGCATTTTATATTGATTGATATTTTGTTTGATGTAACCACCCACAGTTTGCTCTGTTTCCATGATGTGTTGCAATTTCAAAAGACTCATTTGCCACTTTGGGAAACACCCCTCCCTTTCAGGCCAAGAGCTAGATAAGAAGATTGACATATTGGATAAGACTGACATTGTCATATCTGATAAATATGAACCTGGATCCAACTTAGCTTTTCCTGTTAGTCTGAAATTAACCGTTTCAACCCACCAGAGTTTCTAGAGCTTAAGGCTCCACCCACGTACTGAAGAGACAAAAATCAGAACAGTGCTGATGTTTTGATGTGATAACAAGCCACTGACACTGGTATAGTCATGAGGACGATTCGATTTATATGATAATAGCTTATCACGGAAGCTGATTGTTTTTCAATTCAATTCAAATTTAGGATAAACCCCTTGAGTGGAATCCTCTTGTTTTTGAGGGGGTCCTAACATACATTACAGACAAAAAAAACCTGAAACAGAACAATCAACACAAACATAAAAATAATTAGTACAGAAATGAAATGAGCACATTTCCTTCCTTTTCATTTTCTCTGCTGAGCTCAGAGTTGAAATTAGGAACCTTAAGGGCAAGAAAATCCTCAATGTGGGATTAAAGGCAGTCATTATTATGAAACTCTCTGGATTTTCTTTAAGCAAACACAATATATTCTATTTAGCTTCAAATCTTCATCAAGGAAATCCCTCGGGTGACAGAATGTGACGGAAATAAGAACCTGCCGGTAGCCTAGTCACCGCTCTTCCTTCTAGACGGTGAATAGGCCGGGCCACAGATTACCTTAGGGAGTCAAACAGGCAGCGAGGCCATCCACCTGCTCTCTGGCGCAGGGACCCATGGGAGCAGGTCTGGATCACACCTTGCATGCAGAGCTTTGGCCCCAGGAGATGCCAGGCTACAGAGGGCCTTGTCCAGACTTGTCAGCTTACATTCAAAGCGGCTCCCATCGTACAGGTTAGGCCTGTTTTCTTCTGTCTAGCCTGGAGCCTTTCACGGGACAATTAGCAAACTTTCAAGGATGAATATAACATTGGATTAACTGTTACAGCTGAGCCACCACCATACTGTATGTGTTCCCATGTGAAATGTTGATTATATGTTCTGCTTTAGGGTTTCAGTTAATTTTTGTCACGTAGATACTACAAGTGCTCATGTGTGGCAGGGTTAAAACAGATGGAGAGGGGGTGACTAATGCTTTAGATAACAATCATCAAAAATTACTTTTCAAACTTATGATTACCTCTCAGCCTTTCAAAATAAAACTTTCTGCTCGGCCGCACTATTCAGTGTACAAGTTGTTATTAATGGTTATTAAGTAATTTTTTGAAGCATGGTCATTGCCCTTCAATCACTGACCTAATTATATTTAGAACTGCAGATATAATTTATAAATAAATGAAAAAATGATTATACATTTATACTTTTTTTATCCATCAGGATTGGAAATGTAATGACAAGTACAATTTAAATCAGCCAAAAAGATTCATCATGTTAACTGTTGTCCCTTTTGTTGTTTATTCCTAATCTATTTAACCCCTTTTTAAGTATCTGTTGACATTAATAAATTACATAACATGATTTTTGGACTTGAAATAAAGGGATAACTACATAGAACTATGAGGTGTTCATCCAACAACCACTTATGACCAACAAGCCATAAAACAGCCTCCACAAGCCTTGCTGGATCCTGTCAGCAAGTGTGCACAGCACAAACCTCCCACTCTTTCAAAATCCACCTGATGCTGCATTACCGTGTTGCATTGTAGCTCCCTGGGAGGCTCAGGCCTCTGGGGACTAATAATGTCTGTCATGCATACTGTAATAGCCCCACAAATCCAAAGGTGAGAGGCATTAGCGAACAGTCCTGACAGATCCTCGCACAACTCGTGCAAGAGTGCGGCTGCTTTACACCAGGCCTGTGGGCATCAGCTGGGAAAACAAGCTGAGACTGATAACAGATCAGGCCCACATTCCATCCTAGGCTGTGCTGAGGGACAAAGCAGACCACCAATTCTCACACACAGTGATAGCAGCTAGCGTGGGAGTAAGGGTGAGGCCTAAAGAGGTGCAAGGTTGGCGGTGTTTCACAGAGCCCCTCTGCTTTGATACGTATCTCATGTCATGGCCAGGTTGCACACAGCCCTGTGAATGCCTCTATGAACGAGGAAAACAAAAACACAAATCTCAGTGGCTTTATTCGGTGTCAGTTATAGGCTAGTCTGTTTTCAATAATGTGAGGAACGGTTCGGCACTGTAAGGCCCAGGTGCTGACAGACCTCCCGCTGCGCTGAGCAGGCTCTCTGGGTCCATGCTGTGCAGGCCTGGCTGGGTCCGGCTGGACGGCTGAGTGCAGGTTGCCCAGCAGGCTGTGTTGTCTCAGCCTTCAGCCAGGGATGATAGATGGAGCTGGAAATGCTCCCAGAGAGGGGGTGAGCACATGTGTGGCAAGACGTGGCAGGTGGTGAGCGCTGACTTGACAGCAATTAAATGTACAAATCTTTGATTAAGCTCATGGGAAGGCAGTCATTAGCAACACTGAATCGGCTCTCCCACAACGCTTACACACATACATGCATAGCCTTTCTTATTCTCTCGAACATACACACACGGGCACACATTTTTCATCCTGCGTAACACGAACACAGGTTTATGATTTGCTCATGAGCAAAGCACTTGTATGATAATATGGCCATTAAGAGATTATCTTAAAATAATTATTATTCCTAGTGCTTTTTATCAGAAACCAAACAAACTTTAAATTCAGAGATAACCCATCTGTTTTTGAATTTAACAGACATTTTATTTTTGCTGTAGATAAACGTTCTTTAAAGGATTTTTCTTTTTCTTTCTTTCCTTCATGCCTGCTGCTGAGCCTACTTCCTGTGCATTGTTTCATCAGTGACAGAGCCAAACATAAAAGAGCATTACAGCAGAGTTCAGTAGGGCAACAGGAGTGGTTAGACAGACAGTTATAACCAATTAAGTAGGCCACTTGTTTGAACTGAAACCAAAAATGAAATGTTATTTTTATCTGCTATATTGTAAAATATTATAGCCTACCCAGTCATAATAAGTTCAGTGGGTCACTGTTAAACCACACATTTTTCTTTTCTTTTCTTGTAACCTTTAAACAAGCGTAGACTACACCTAATGGGCTAAGTCAACATTATCAGCCGGTGGGCTTGTTTCAAAGTCGTTTGGTTGCTATGGGTTGTTGCTATCTGTAAAACCATGGTCTACCTGCCACATCACCACATCTCAGCAGTTAACCCAGTTAATTGGTCAAGATATGACTGTGACTTTAATAATACATTCATTCCTTTTTATAAATGTGTTATAACCCATATAACTGTCACTTAGCTGCTCCACAGTTTAATCAGTCCTCAGCTGGTGAACTAAAACTAAAAACTCAGTCTACTTCTCCAGAGTTAATGTATAGTTAACTGAGCACATTCAGCAATGTCTCATATAAGGATGAGGTCTCACCTTTACGTACAGTATAACACACTCCTAACAAATCTCTGTAGAATTGGTTTCCTCTGAGAGTTACAGTGATAATTGCCATCCTTTCCCTGGCTCACTAATGAGAGCGAAGTCATCCCCTATACCCAGGCTGCCTATCTTACTGTCCATATCCCATAATCCCAGAAACAGGAATGATCACAGCCTTACACCTGACAAGCCTCTAGGGAGCTTGATTGGCTCTCAATTGCAACACAGAATTACTGAACATAAATCACAGCTCCGAGCAAAGTTAGTTTTAAACACCAGAGCTGTAACTCAGCTTATTCTTTCACAAAATAATGTGTGTACCTCTCTTTTGGTGGAGAGAAAAAAATTATCCGACATTTTCTGCAGCAGCATTCTTGATTTGGATATACCTTTTGATGATTTTTGATTAAAATCAGAGTTTTATCTCTTGATCCTGGAGATCTCATTTCAGAACAAATCTCTTCATCCTCAGTGGCTCTTGTGTGTGCTGCTTATCTCCTTTCATGGGAATCTGTCACCGTGGAGATGTGAAGGTGTTCCCTCACTGCTAGAGTCAGAACAGGTAGCTGGGCGTCCCACTGGACCAAATCCATCCTCAGAATTATACCAGCTAACTTGTGGTGATGAGATAATCAGAGACACAGATGTTAATGTGACACTGTTACATGACAATTATACTGCAACTGCTCATTTCAAATATAATCACCAAAATACTGAATGTTAATTCAGTATTTTTCAAACAGACCTGTATCCATCATATTTATTCTCTTCTGTAACTGAATTGAAGTTAATGAATGAACATCAGAACAGACCTGTATCCATCATGTTTACTCTGTTCTGTTATTTCATTGAAATAACAAACTTTGTGGAAAAAAAGTGAATAAATCAGATCTCATACAATTCTATGGGTTTTATATAAATTTCCTACAATTTATTTCCCTATTCCAATGATTAGTCTATCATTCAATGCTTCTGACATTATTATAAACACCTGTGAAAAGATCCCTTTGTTTCAAGATGAATATTTCCTGCAGGATGCAGAGTGTGTTTTATGTTTCCAGAATCAGCAGCATGTGGGAAAATAGACATGGCTGCAGTCCACACCGAGTGGCTTTATTTCAATAGGGAACGTACAAAACCCCAAAGAAGTGACAACTAGTTAACACCCTCACAAGAAATAGGATCTATATTATTGCTACAACTGATATAATGATAGTAAGGAACAAATGAGAATGTGAAAACATGACAGTCACTCGCAGGCTAAGTTAGAAACTAGCTGAAACAAATTCATTAAGATACTACAGATTTCACTGTGAAGTTGGTGAGGACCAAAAACAGAGTGAAACAGTGACCCCTGAACATAACATACATAACGTACTCTCCACTGAAAGGTGAGTGAGTGCACAAACAGTTGCCTATTCAAGCATCCAGCAGACAGAGACACAGGGTATCATTTGTTTGGAGCCATTTTTGGGCCACCCTTACAAAACCTTTTTTTTTTTTTTAGCTCTTTTTTTGGTCACTACATCTAATGGTCTACTAACCTCCACTGGCTAGTTGCTAACTAGCTCTGTGGGCGGTTTGGTGCTAGTGA